>WKFP01014003.1:62415-78758 GCA_011057875.1 Pterocles orientalis | reverse complement strand
GAACAGGAGACTTCGCCTTTGCTTGAAACGATCTCTCAAAATGGAAAATCTGCACTGTTTGTTTTCATCTTGTCATAAAATCCTCCTTAGCCCAGGAAAACATTTCCCAGCCAGCTCCACCGATCCACAGCTGGGCTGCTCTGCCAGCCCGAGGAGTGACACCGTGTCTCCAGCAGGGTGTCCCCACCACAGGGTCCCCACCAAGCCCCGACAGTGTCCCTCTGCCCTGGCTGGGGTTCCTCCCGGCCCCAGACTGCCTCCCACTGAGCACTCAGCTGGAGACCCACGGGACATGTCATCGCCCAAACATCCCCACAACTCCAAGCCAGCAGTATTGCTTTAGACACAAAAATCCTCACTCCAGCGATGGCCAAGCCATGCTTTTGGCTTTGCTGGACCCAGGGTTATAAACCCCAGACCTTCATGAGCAACCTGCCCTTTGAACAGAGCAGGAGCGGATGGACAAGCTCATCTCGCCACCCAACTGCCTTAAACGTGCACGTTCGGAGAGCCCGGCACTCACCCGACACGCCCCGCGTTCCCCCGAGATGCCATTTGGGAGGAGCGGGGTGTGTGCACGCACCCGTCTGTCCAGAGCTGCTGGGGACGCGGCGTGCAACGTGAGCCAGGGCTGAAAGAGCAGCTGCTTCAGCAGGAAGATGCTGCAAGGCTGTGACCCCCGCCCGCCACGCTAAAAATGCCAGGCAGGAATGTTCAGCATCCAGCTGAATGAGCCCTGAGAACAGAAATACCAGGCTCGTACAATTAATCTTCCAGGGAAGGGAACATCCCCCCGACCCACCCTTAGGAAACCCAGGACAACCCGAGACCGAGCTCCCTGGTCCCTCGCTCCTGAACAACCACCACGAGCAGAACAAAGGCAAGGGCATAAAAGGAAACCCTGCATGGACATGCCACCAAAGGAAACCCCGCACGGACTGGCCACCAAATATAACTCAGGAAGGGGCCGAGGCATATAAGCAGTGAGACCTCTCTTGCACATGGATTGTCACGTTTATGTACTCAAAAGACTTTATGAAGTGGTTTAGCTGCAGCAGATTCTTGCTTCTGTTTTGATTCCCCCCATCCACCCCATCACAGCTTCCCCCCACCAGAGTCTGCATTGCTTCTATCAGAGCAGTACACCACTGCACATGAAAATAAATGTTTTGAAAGTCCAGGAAAGAAAACCCCTCCAGCAGCTGTGGCTGCTGAGGTACGGCGGGGTTTGCATCTCTTGGGGCACTTCCAGGAATGACCCAAGTGACTTAAAGCAGGTTCTCACAACTTCATTTTTGTACTCATCGCAAGCCCCTGGCAGAGCTGATGGATGCTGCACTCCATGGAACAATTCATTTATCTCCACAGGCAAAATAGAGGCACACATATAACCATCACGAGCATCACAGGAGCACAGCAGAGGACCCCTTCCAGCCCCCAGGCAAACTGGCTTTTGCCTTTGAGCCTTTGCCCTTCTCTAATCAAACCTGCTCTTCACCACCCAGAGCTGGGAAATCAGTTCTAACAGATGAAGCTGTGAACAGCTCTGATCAACAAGGAAAAAGTCAGAGTGCTAATGTCACCGCTTGTGTGACCCTTCCCATACCCACCATCTGGGATAGCTTTCTGTCAACAGTTTCACTTGGTGCAGGAAATCCTCCCCATTTTCAGTCCACATCTCACCCAAACAAGGCAGGAAAAAACCCAAACCAAACGCCTTCCCAGGACACAAGGGCTGCTGGAGCTTCTTACCTCTCTCTCGCCTTTGGCTGGGTAGTTATGCACACAAAGCATGGAAACTTGACGATTTTCCACAAAACCACTTTCCTGTTACCAATGGATCCCCTGCTCCTACAGGGACCAGTTCTGGCTTTGACCAAGGTGCCCTTGCAGCCCATGAACAAACCCAAAGCATGCCTGATGCCCTGCAAAGCCACTTTTAAACCACAGCCCCTTTAGGTCAAGCTTTTAGGCAGTTCCTTACTAACAGTGGTTGTAACCACAAGCTGGAGATGAGGCACAGGTTTTTCTCAGAAGAACACATCTAACCCCAAAGAAACCTTCACAGGCTTCTGTAGATGTAGAGCAGCTTTTCTGTGCCCTTTAGATGGCAGCAACTTTCTGAAAGCTGGCAAAACACATGGATAAGGGAAAAAAATATTTAAGTCTGAAGGTCATGAGATAATCCAGATAATGAGGAGGTCAGGGATAGCGCTGGGTGTGCTCCCACACTCCCTGGACACAGAGGATGCACTGCTCCAGCCAGCAGCGCAGAATAAATACAAGGAGCACATCTGAAATGATCGGCAGAACTCTGTGGTGATTTCTGGAGCAACTGCACAGGAAATTGTCCATCCTTCTCTGCAGATGTGTTGCTGCAGACAGACTGCTCCATCAGCAGGGCTCAGCCCAGCTGGTGGGACACAGCCACCAGGCAGCTGCTCGGAGGGGACAGAGGTCCCAGCAGGACACACGAGGTTCGCACATCGACGCCTCCACATCAGTCATCCACAGTTGAAATATCATGCTCTGCTTTTCTACAAATATCCCCAAGGTATCTGCTTGCTGCAAGGAAGCTTTGATGCTATTTCCAAGGGACACCAACGCCAAAGAAGCCTGGACACCAGTAACACGAGTTTCTTCAGAAACACGAACAAGTGCTCATCACTGAGTTAATCACTCGCAGCATTCTTTCTCCCTAAGCTGTGATCAAGAAAAACATTACTTTGAATTTCTGCAGAGCTGTCCCTGGAGAACAGCTCAGCCCCTCGCAGGGCTCAGCCACACACGCCCCTCTGCTTGCTAGGGAGCACTTTGGCGTTATCTCCATTTCGGGGAAAAGGACAGTGAGAATCAGGAGAGACTTCCCAGAGGGTCAAAGAGTGGAAAAGCCAAAAACAAAAGCAAAGAGTTGCACTAGCAGGTGCACCGCAAGGCTGCCCTTGCCCTGAGCCGATAGGAAAGGGATGGTTCAGACACTTTGTAAAGCAGGTTAATTCAAAAATAAAAAGAGGCACCCTCAAATGAAAGTACAGACCACTATTCCCAAAAGCATCGAGATCTGGGTTGCCTGCCATGGCCCACCCTGGGCTGGAGTTCCTTCGCACAAGGTTAAGCCCCTCTGACAGGCTGGGCTTCCAGAGCTGAGCCCCTCTGAGCCCCCGGCCACATCCAGCCCATCACCTGCGGGACCCAGCCCCACCCCAGAGGCCTTCAGCTCCCCAAACCACCCCATGGGCTTCAGACACTGAGCATCCAGCAGGGCCAGAGCAGGGCATTTGGATCCAATTAGTTTTTCTAATCTGCCCGGAATCAGTCAGGGCTGAAGCCGCTCCAGCTGTACATATGGCTTGGAGCCGGAAAGGCACAAGTCCCTCGAAACATCCCCTCCGGCACGCATCCCACAACAGCGCCCTTCCTCCTCCCAAAGGGAAATCACTCCAGTACAATGAAGTTTTCCTTCTCAGCAAAAGCGATCCTGCCTCCTCTGCAGCAACTTTTTCATCTCCTCTCTCCAGCCATGCATTCTCAAACCCCTTTGTAAACTTAACAGTAAGCAGAGCCTATGGGCAAGCCAGAATAAAATTCCTCAAATTTATTTTTTTAGGAGCAAAGAAACATCAGGCTGCAGAAAACCAGCAGGCTCACACAGACACCTCCCTATTCTGCAGCAAACCGTTCCTTTGCCACATCTGAGCTGCAGCCAGCAGCCAGAGCTGGGAGGAACATCACACCCCGTGAGGCAGACACAGCAGCAGTGTTCGGAGCCAGCGCTGGGACCCTCGCCGTCCCGCACCAGCACCAGCCTGGCTAGGAGACACAGCAGAGGATGCTACAAAGGAAAAGTCAGATACCTCCTGCTCCTTCGCTAGTGGAGTCAGGAAAGTTCACAGAGCCCAGCCGAGGATCTCACCCATTTGGGTCTTTCTTGGGGTCTGAAGTTCAACTGGATCTGAGATATGGCCCAAGCCCTCAGCTTTTATCCAGCTCTGTACAGTGACTGCAGAAGGAGCAGAGCTTCGCTCCTAAACACTGACAACCAATGCTGGCCCCAAGCAGTGTCTGAGCGAGCAGGGATGGGTCTGGATGGACTGTCAGAGCAGTGCCCAACACCCCAGCTACCTCCAGCTGGCCTCTGTCACCCCAGGACAGCTTAGCACAGCCTCCAGGCTACCTTAGCAATGGGGAAAAGAAGTCAGAGCATCTCCATTTCTTTATCACGCTTCAGTTCCTATTTAACATGGCTTTTGTGTCCGTTTTTCTCCTATATGACCTTTAAAATGAACAGCCACTCCTTCCACCAGAAGCAGCCAGGGCTGTGCTGAACTCAGCCCAGCCTCTGCAGCTCCTCTGTCGGAGCCAGACCACAGAGGCTCAGGAGGAAGCGAGGGCCCATGGCTTATCCAGCAGGTCACCGATCCAACATCTGCTTTCCATGTTCCCCTGGGCAGGGCTCCAAGTGCGTAACATATACATCTGCCTGTCTGTCTCCATACAGCACAAGACATTTGCCTCCTCCAGCACTGCTGATCAGTGACCCCAGCAGAACTCGGTGGAGCAGAGGAAAAAAGCAGCTCCCCAAGAAACACACCTCATCCCTTGGGCCACAGCAAGTCTGCAAAATAAAAGCTACAAGTGGTCCCCACCCATCAAACAGGGCTGTAAAGCAGCTCAACATACCAAAAAACATCAGAGCCATAAAGAGCATCCTCTCCCCGCAGCAGCACAGCCCAAGCACAGACAGCATTATAACCTTTCCATCTGGGAGGCAAGAGAAACATCTGCGGGGTGATGCATGGACAGGGCTGGAGGAACCAGGGGAAGTAAGAGGTTAACAGGGAGCCAGTCCCACCCACCTCAAGACATCTGGAGCAGGACTGCACCTCAGCAAGTTGTTTGGGTTTCGAACAGTCTGAAGCTCCCTGAGCCCCAGCCTGGGGAGCCCACAGGGTTCTTGAGCCCCAAACTTGTACTGATGAGGGATTATTGAGTCCCATCAGGATGGCAAGCTTCTCACAGCCCAGAGAAGCAAAGCAGGGGGACCCAAACCGTTTGGAAGGGACCTTAGAGATCATCCAGTGCCACCCCCTGCCATGGGCAGGGACACCTCCCACTAGCCCAGGTTGCCCAAAGCCTCATCCAGCCTGGCCTTGAACCCCTCCAGGGATGGGGCATCCACAGCTTCTCTGGGCACCCTGGGCCACTGCCTCACCCCCCGCACAGGAAAACATTTCTTCCTCCGATCTAAGGGTCACCTGCAGCACCAGGCACGCTCCCAGCTACAGGAGCATCTCTCCTCCGCTTCCCCATTAAAAGCCCCGGCCCGGGGTGCAGGCACTGGGGCTGCACTAATCCACATTCTCACCCCCCTGCAAAAGTCACAAGAACAGGGAGCGATGCACCAGGTACGTGTAAATACAGAACTGAAAGACCCAGGGAAATGCAAAACACCAAGAATTATCCTGTAGACCCCAACATCACTTTTTTGCTCCCTGCAAGTGTGTACATTACACACCCGCGGGCATGCTCCTGTGCCTCTGCAGAGCCTGGCTCACACACCCCAAGGCAAGTTTAACGTTCATGCAACTTGTACCCCACCAAACCACCCAGAAAATCATTTTTAAGTTACTGCTGCAGCTACACACCCCCCGGCCCCCAGCACCAGCTCAACATCGCACCGGCAGCGAAGCCGCCAACAGCCAGCCTGGAATGAGCCGCTAATGGCTGTAATTAGCCACTAATCACCCTCATACCTGGGGATCAGCGAGGGGGGAACTCCACCTGGGAAACAACCTGCCACAGCCAACTTTAAATTAAAGTCTGTTTTCTGCTGAGCAGCCCATAGCAAAACCCTGGAGTTTTCAGATATTTCAAAGAAAGCATCAACACATTTCCTGAGGGGGTAACTCCGGACTTTACGGGGAGCTGCAAAACCCCAGTCCTGGGGGGGCCATGCACAGCCCTGGGGGCCATGCACAGCAAGCCCTGAGCCCAGAGCACCCAACAGGACCGACCGACACGCTCAGACAGAACATCAGACCCCCCCCAGTTCCCCAGGACACAGCCCCCGGTTCCCCGCACAGCACCATCCCCCGGACCAGCTGCACCAGTATTCCTGCAGCCAGCTTTCCATTTTAACCCAGTTCAGCTGAGAAATAAGAAAACCCAAAGTTTCTGCAGGAAACCAGCACGAGGGGAATGCCCATACTGGGGGTGCAGACAGCAGGCACCCCCCAGCCTTCTCCTCGGTACCCCTGCCCATCACCCCGGCCCAGGGCACCCCCAGCAGCCCTTACCTGCGCAGGGGTTCCTGAAGGTGTTGATGGAAGGAGTTTCCATCCGCGTCAAGTGGTCAAACGTGTCCTGCTCTGAGGGCTTCAGGATTTCCTTTAAAAAAGCATCCATCGTCCTCCCTGAGGATACGGTGCGGGTACAAAATAAACAACAAAAAAAATCATATGTCAAGTGGCCAAAACTTTTTTTCCCCTATTTATTTTTTTCCTCAGGGACACCCAGGCCAGCAGCAGCCTGCAGGACGCTGCTCCGCTGCCAACAAACGGGGTTACTATAGAGATGCTCCTCCGCTGCTCCACGCACCCCGCCCGGGAGCCCCTGCGGGATCGCAACCTGCCTGCGGGGCTCGGACACCTCGCACAGAGCCCGCTGCTTCGAACAGCGTTGGGCAGCTTGCAAAGTCAGGCATTTTAAAGAAAATTTAAAGAAAAAGCCAGAATTAGAGTTGATAAGAGAAGTTTAAGCCACCCCCCCCCCCGGGCTGTGCATGCCCAGGCCAGCGGAGTGCCAGCTTCTCTATAACCCTCTCCCTTACCCAGTGCACCAAAAAACAAGCGCACAAAGCAATGGGGTTCCTTTGCAAAAGCCCCAGCTTGCTCTCTGCAAAAGCCAGGAGCTGCACAGTACACACAAGCAAGGTTTACAGCCAGCATTTGCTTTGCCCTTTCCACCCCTCCTCCCTCCCCAGGCTGCCCACTCCCCAGCCCACCCTTGTCTAGGTCTCCTTCCCTATTTCCCCTCCCAAACCCAACCTCACCCTCCCCATTTTACCCCTCTTAGTGCCCCCCCTGCCCTGCCACCCCTTTCCCAGCCCCAGCACCTGCATGCAGCAGCCGAGCAAGAGCGGCTCCTGGTTAAACTGGGGCTGCTCCTGGTTGAACTGGGGCAGCTGCCCAAGCCCAGGACACAGTCAGGAGCAGATCCAGCCACTACTGGGTGCTTGTGACACCATAAAGCACCCCAAGCACCCATTAAAATGAACAGTAGAAACTCAGCCTAGCTGCTGGAGGTGCTTTTAACCCCCACAGCCCCCTCCTCAATCACTGCCACCAGCTGAGCCCACCCACTGCATGCACACCCTGGGAGGGGGCTTTAAAGGTCATGGAGAATCTCTCCTGCTCCTATCAGTTCCAGCTGGTTTAAATGCTACTTGATGCACCTCCCAGGGTTCGTTTCCTTAGGAAACAAGCCTAAAAGAGCCTCGATGTCTCCAGTCATTCCTGTTGTCTTGTGCACGGCTCTTGTACAGGCTCATGGGTCTCTCCAGATGTTTCTTTGTCCCCCTGTTAACCCCCACAAGGGCGTGCAGCTGACACGAGTCCATGACAGTGGTGGTACCTTATCACCATCCTCCTCCCACACTAAGTCTCCAGAAAATACGTATCCTGGCTAGGAAAACTCCTCCTGGTCCCTTCGGTGCTGCTCCCCCCATGCCTGTGTCCCTGTGTCCCTACCCACGGTTCAGTTGATATCATCCATCCCCCAGCGTGAACACAACACCCACACCCAGCCCTCCCGCAGAAACACCCATTAAATGCCCAGACCGAGCCCCTGCACACGCTGGAGCCCATCACCATCCTATCGTACCTATTTCCCCACGGATAACGCAGATGAGTCCATCCAGTGGTTCTTGCACCCGCCTGCGTGTCCAAAGAGCTGGAGTTAACCCAGCTCCATCCAGCAAACACGCTATTTTGCTGACAGCTTGGGAAGTTTAATTAATAGCAGGAACCTATGTTAACCCACTCGGACCAAGCAGGCTTGGTTCATCAGGTATGGTACAGCCACAAATACCCCTGAGATTCGAAACAAAAAGAGAAACCCTAGAAAAACCCCAAAACGTTCTCATTTTCTATGCTGGTGCTCAGGGACTGATGCTGCTCTTCACGGTGCTGCTCTTCTTTGGCTCACAGAAACATGAGATTCCCATTAAACCCCAGTGTTAACCAGAACCTGTCCATTAGACCCCAGAATTAAAAGCCAGTTTTGGTTCAGGTGTTTCATGAATCCTGGGTGCTTTGGCTGGCAGTTGATTTCATCACCTTTAATAAGAAAAAACGTAAAAAAGAGAGACAAAGGGGAGAAATTTATTTCACAGGAAGAAATCCACTTTAAATACCTTCTGTCCTCCCCGTGGCTCTTGGTTACTGGCAGTGTCAAAGCCTTTAGCTGAGGAGGGATCGGTGCTGGGAAATGCTACTACGGGTGCTGAGATCTCTGGATTTTTCTTGGGTCGTGGGAGGAGCCCACAAAATACCTTTGTGAGCAGCCGGTGAAGCCGCTGCTCCATTTGGCCGGTGTGCTTTGCTTGCTGCAATGCTGCCAGGTATCATCACCCTGTCCCCGGGGTGGGTTTGGTGCTGAGCATCCCTCGCTGCAGGTGAACGCTGGGGCCTGCACAGAGCCCGCTGAAGGGAACAGAGGGGTCTTTGCTGTCGCTTTGAAAAGCCACATCCCACGCAGAGATGGTTTGGAAGCAGCGCCGGGCACCCAGCCGGGCATCACTGCCACGTTCACAGGCAGCAGCACTGGTGAGAGCCCACCTGGCTCTGGCTGAGCCTCCCTCCATCCTCTGACCCACCAGAGAAAGCAGCGTTAATTCCTCCTGCCTTCACCATCACACCGCGGTGTGACCGCCACATGGGGGGGTGCAGGGACAGCCCCTTCCCTCACCCTACCCGGGGCAGCTGCCGCCAGTGTCGGGCAGGATGATGCTGCTCAGCCCCCGTGATGGCTGAGGGGTCCGGGACAAGTGCTATGGGGACGTGGGAGGGTGGGGATGAGCACTAGAGGGACATGGGTGGGTGCTGCCTGTGGCTTTTCTGTTCCCACTGGGGTTTTATCAACTGCTAAGTGGTTCCCATACAGGGAATTGATGATCTAAGTGCAGGTATCAAGCAGTGGGTGAGAGAAGGGGATATTATTCTTATTTTACGGAAAGCCAAATGGAGTAGAAGAGTCACAGGATGGGGTGCACAGGGGAATTTGGGAATTTGCTGACGCTGGTGTAGGAAAACCGGTATAACCAGGAGAACATCCACAGGGAAGCAAAGCTGAGATGCTTCCCTGCTATGGGATAAGACTTTAGCTCTGTAGGCACAGGGAGCTGATCCTAGGTCCTGTAAAAGCTGTCTGCTGGCCTCAATCGTGAGATAACGGCTCAACCAGTGGTTTCAATATGTCTGTGCATCCCCGGCAAACTGGGCGCTGGTGTGCAGCTCCCTGCAGAGAGCGCAGAGCCGCAGCGTGCACCGGCACAGCCGCAGAGCATCGCCCGGTGAGTGGCTTGGGGCCACCTGTGTAGCAACTGACGGACCCTTAAGGCTTTGAAATATTCTGCTTTTATCTCTGTATGGTTTAAAAATATCCAGCCAGGCACCGGGAGCTCCAGCCTGCTGAAGCAGGAGGTGGGTTTCACGACAGGTTCTGTGTCTGTGCGTTGTACTGAAGAGCTACAAAGGGAAAAAGTTTCGCAATAGCAGGAGGAAGAACGGACTGACCTCATAGATATTTTCTCCACAAAGCTTTGGGGAGCTTGTGATTCCTCCCAGAGCTTCCAGTTTGCTGCTCTGACAAACAGCAGGAGTCTGTGGGAGGAGGCTGGGCAGGAGCCTGTTCACCAGGGAGTTACGCGGGCTCCAGCCCATCCCTAATCCCCCTTCCCCGCTGCAGTGCCATGAATTGGGGTGCTCTGAGCCCAGAGCTGCTGTGCGTCCCCAATCCTGGTGCCTGGGGGGGGACAGGGGCCAGGGAGGGGACCACTCCCCCTGCGCTGTCCATGATGTCCCACCAGGTCAGTCCCCCGCAAGTGCCTTTAGGCACGAAATAGAAGTTTTCTCACCAAAATGCAGAGCTCACATGGGAAGTGGTCGGTTTTCACCTGCAGCGGGTGAGGAAGGGCTCCCTGGGGAGAGCCGGGAGCAATTCCCCACCCCATCACCCATGGGAAGGGATCCGGATGCTCGTGGCTAGGTTGAGTAACACCTCTGGCAAGAAGCAGATGAGTTTGGGAAGTGTGTCACGGTGCATCTCGTGCCACAAGAGCCTCGGAGGGCTGCCCGGCCACGCAGGGAGGGGTGCATCGCCCACCCGCACAGGCAGAGCCCCGCAGGCATCACCCGCTCCCCCTGCCCACCCTGGGGGTCTCCTGTGGGGCACGAGCCGGCGGTGCCAGGGCTCAGCCTGGCCCAAAATGCATGGATCCGGTCCCCTCCCTGCCACCCTCCTCCCTCCAGGGTCACCCCAGGCTGCCAGGGGACACAGTGCGGTCCCCCTGCGTCCTCAGCTGAAGGGTGAAGGCTTGGCTGGGTGGGGAGGAAGGAGAGCACATCTTGGTCTTATTTAGAGGAAGATTTTAATAATCATCATCCTGCGGGCTGCAGTCAGAGCACAGGGGGGGAACGCCCACAGCAGGGACAGAGGGTGGGAGCTGGGAGGCACCAAGGTCGGCGGTGGGGGCAAGACGGGGAGGATGCACTGAAAGGCAGCAGGCAGAGCCCAGCAAATCCCACCGAGCCCAGCAATTCCACCCGAAATGCCGACAGCAGGGCCAGTCGCTGCCCCAGAGCATCCCCTCTCTCGGGATGGGCAGGATTTTAGGGCTACGTGAGCTGTCCCCATCCCCGATGGCTGTGCCTGGGTGTGTTCTGGCACCTCCATCCCTCTCCCCGGCCAGCAGCGGGGAATGCGGACACTCCTGCATCCATCGGGACTGACAGTAACTGTTGTCACGGAGCATCGTAAATAAACATGTGGAGAACACCCACCGGGCAGAGCCCTGCCTGCAGAGCCAGGAGCTTCGGCGCTGAGGTCACTTCTTCTGCTGTCCCAGCCCCACGTGTCTGTCCCAGCTCCAATGTGTCCCAGCCCCAGTGTGTCCCAGCCCCGCCATGTCCCAGCCCTGTGCTGGGAGGAGCTGGGACAGAAGGAAGGGGGGTGGATGGGTGTACCCAGCTCCCCCCAAAGTAGGGAAGAAAGGGAGAGGGGAGGAAAAGGAGTCAGAGCCAAGGGCGAAAAAGCCACGAGTTGCCTGCCCCGTGGGTCCTGGTGCCCATCCCAGAGGGGGCTGAAGGAAACGGGTGGCATTAGGAGCAACCGCGGGACCCCACGGAGGGGAGAGGTGAGGGCAGACAAAACCAGGTCCCGGTCCTGTGAGGCTGTATTAATGAAAGTAGGAGGATGCAGGTTCAGAATAAGCAAAAAGAGGTTTTTTTCTCAGTGTGGAAACCATGACACACCTTGGCACAGGTGCTGCAGCTGCTGGAGGCTCGTGCTGGTGCAAGGGGCAGCGGGGTTCAGAGCAGAGGTGTCCGTCCAGGTTATTTACCCACCCTCCTGGAGATCGGTTCCAGCTTGAGGGGTCCCTGTGCTGGGAGAGACCGGCCCTGGGGAGCTGGTGTCCTGCATCCACAGCCACCTGCCTCCGGCTGCTTTGGGAGAGGGATGTTATCCCGCAATGTCCAGGGATCAGCACAGCCTGGAGCTGCCCTGGCAGCGATGCAGGAGGGCTCCCCGGCCCCTTCGAACCCCAAAGTCACTGTACCGAGGAAACACATTGACATCAAGTACTACAGAGGCTTCCAGGAGCTTTCTCTGGTTCCAATGTTCCTGGAAATGAACCATCAGTTCCTCCGGGAGCCCCCCTGCCCTGGGAGGAGCCACTCCAGCCTCGGTCTAAAAAAAGCAGCAAAAAGACAATTCGACCTGTTCTGGCTCCAGGCTGGCGTCCGGCAGGGCAGGAAGCCAAAGCCATGGCAGGGTGACACAGATCCAGCCAAACTGCCACATCAGTTATGCCAGAGCCCTGTTCCCCAAAAGCCAGGTCCGTCACTCAGTCTGAGCCTTTCTCCCCCGCGCTGTGGCCCGTCCCCGGTGCCTTGGCGATGCGTGAGGGAGATGTAACAATTTCCAGGATTCAGTGTTTATTGTCAGAGGTGCTAATTCTGCGCACAGCGAGTGGGATCCGGCGAGGAAATGCCTGCAGAGGCACCTTGGAGTCATTCATCGCGCAGGCTGGGACCCTACCCGCTTGTTGGGCTCAGCATCATGTCTCACCAGGTGAGGACAATGGGTGTGCTGGGATGCTGCTGTGGTCCAGACTCACCGGGTGGAGGGAAAGCACAGTGGCATTGTGTACAGCTCAACACCGACCTTGTGAAAGTACTCATGGGAGGTAGATACACTGTTTGGGGAAACTGAGGCAGGGAGCTGAGGCAGCCTAGTTCCTCAGAAAGGGTCGACACTGAAGCTGCGGTTAAAGCCTGGACATCTCTCATGAAGAGAAGGCTCCGGGGAGACCTTCCAGCACCTTCCAGTGCTGAAAGGGGGCTACAGGAGAGATGGAGGGCTTTTGACCAGGGGGTGGAGGGACAGGATGAAGCTGAAAGAGGGAAGATTGAGATGAGATGTGAGGAAGAAATGTTTTCCTGTGCAGGGGGTGAGGCAGTGGCCCAGGTTGCCCAGAGAAGCTGTGGATGCCCCATCCCTGGAGGGGTTCAAGGCCAGGCTGGATGAGGCTTTGGGCAACCTGGGCTAGTGGGAGGTGTCCCTGCCCATGGCAGGGGGTGGCACTGGATGGGCTTTAAGGTCTCTTTGGGTTTTCCGAGGACTATGCAGGATTATTTAGCCATGTACAACTCAGCGTGACCTGTCCTTGCTCGGTGATGCTCAGCTGGGGGTACAGACCTGCACCCAGTCCCCAAGCACTCACCCGGCAGCACAGCCCTGGGGCTCCAGCAGCAGCTGCTGGGGTTTTCCAGCTCTCAGTGGGTGTGGGAGCTGCAGAGCCGGGAAACCTCCAGCACCCTGTGAAAGGGCAGAGGGCAGCATTTCCAGGGGCTGCTGTGTCACCCTCACTGCCGAGCGAGCGCTGGGCAGGACGAGATAAGAGCATCTCCGGGAAATCTGAGTCAGCCCTGGCCGTTCGGTGGAGTGGGAGCGATGGAAACGCGCGTCTCTCAATGAGCGCTTCGGGCAGCCCCGAGCTCCTCTCCCAACACATCAAAACAACCTCCTCGTCTGCCAGGGGACGGGGGAAGTCAACAGCCATTTTTCCTGTCTAGGACCAGCAGGAGCTGTGGTAAACAAGCCACCTCTCCAGGGTGATTTCCTCCCCTCCTCCTTGCGCTGCCTCATTTATTCCCCATAGGAAACACCCCAGTGTCCGCCAGCCCCCTCCCCTCTCCCTATTCATGGCTTGGACTTTTTTCTTTGATGGAGGAAGGTGCCAGTCTGGGACTCGCCACCCTGTCTTGGCAGCACCTTCTCCAAAGGAGCTTTGTCACCCACGACGGCTGGCACAGCCTCACTGCTTCCACCCATGGCCATGTCAACTTCTTGTCTTCTGGCTTGTACGCTAAGGCAAAGTCTGTCCTTTCACCTCATGTTTGGGCAGCACCCAGGATAAAAGGCTCCAGATCAGTGTCTTTGGTGCCAGTCCAACACAAGCCCTCGATGACCTTCAACACAACAAGCCCATGATGACCTTCCTCATCAGGGAAGTACACAACCAGGCAGGTCTTCCCCAGAGAGCCCACCGCGGGGAGGAGGAGCAGGACCGTTCTTGGGGAGTCAGGACGTGCCCCGGTCTATTGGCATGTCCCTGGGCTGTGCTTGTGTTGGTGGGAAGGAGAGGTGTAGCGAGGAGACAAACAGCTCCGACTTGAGTATTTTAACACTAAAAGTAATAGAATCTTTTTTTTTTTTTTGAACTGGGGACAAATGGGCTCTCGGGGGGCAGTTTGTCACACCCCGAGTTGGACACCTCAAAGCCCTCTGCTCCTGGGGGGCTGTGACTCCTCGGGTGTCCCCCACGGGTGGGTGTCCTGAGAGATGCTTGTGGGCAGTCCGCAGGGTTAAAATTAAGTGGGCTTGATTTCACCAGCAATGAGTTGGCTTAAATTAAATGATTAAATTTTAAATCCATTAATCTAAACCGGCCACTCCAGTTGCCAATGACTGAGACTGTTC
Organism: Pterocles orientalis; assembly: GCA_011057875.1. Lineage (NCBI taxonomy): Eukaryota > Metazoa > Chordata > Aves > Pterocliformes > Pteroclidae > Pterocles > Pterocles orientalis. The sequence goes on along the minus strand of WKFP01014003.1, from coordinate 64,496 downwards.
AACTACCAGCCATAGATGTCATGAATTGCGATTAATTGCCCGTCTTACTGCCGCTAAGCGTCCCGCCAGCACTGCGATAGTTTTGCATCCACGTCCTGCATTTTAAATTCTCCCCAGACACCAGGATCGTGGCTATTTCCCCTCGCAGCTGCTGCGTCCTACAGACTCGCAAGGTTTCAGCCTTTTGGTTGTGCTCATTTTCTTTTGCTCTTTCCTTGGAGGACCGTGACACGTCCCCCAGCTGTGTGTTTGCAGGACTCGGCGGCTGCTCGCTGGCCACGCTTTCGCGTCGCTAAATCACGTCTAAAGAAAACAGCTCGCGGCGTCCTGACACACGTACTGAGCGTCTCGCAGGGCTGCGAGCACCGGCCAATATTTTGCTTTTTTATTCCGAATGACACAGGAAAAATGGAATGTCTCACCTCTGACCCCGGGAAGGGTCACGCAGATGGCTTCCAGGCCCGGCAAAGTTTTAGGACATGGGATGATTCCCATGCACATTAGCTCTGCTGTTTCCTCTTGTATAACTACGAGATATTTGCAGCTGGAAGTCAGAGGTCCTGTGTGCTCAAACCACAAGAGCAGAGCCAGAGAGCTTTGCCAAGAGGGGTCCGAGCTGGAATTTCCTTCGAATACATATTTAGACTAGGAGAGACCTGAGCTGCGGAGTTCACAGCTGGGTCTGCGGGTGCTCCCGGGCCAGGAGGAGGATGCTCAGAGGCAGCAGTGGGCTGTGCCTGTGTGCTGCAATCATCCCCCTGGGCTGGGCTGATAACATCCCCGTGCCTCTGCACCTCTGGGTGTCACTGGGCCTAAGTTAAGCTTGGAAGTTCAAAAAACCATGAAATCCATACCAAATCCATGAGAGCTGCACAGGGCATGGCTGTAAAAGCCCTCTCACTTGGCAGCACCTGGGGGCTGAGCGGGTGAGGGACGGAAGAACTGCCTGATGTGAACGGCAGCGACCACCGTCCTGGCTCCCAGGGCTCGCAAAAGGTGGAGGCTCGCTGGGCTTGGGTGGTGCTGAGCTCATCCTCTGCAGCTGGAGGCTGTTAGACCTCCCTGAGGATCCGCGAACAGCCCAGAGCCCAGACCTTGCCTTGGGTTCAGGAATTCACAGCAGCCGCGGCCGAGTGAAAAAATAACAGTGCTGCTGTGAACACACGTGTGTGTGTGTGTGTGTGTGTGTGTGTGCACATGGGAGTGCACCCTGGTGCAGGGAGGCTGTGTTGGATATGGGGTGCATGCCCTGTACCCCAGCGGGGATCCTGGCTGTGATGGTTTTTGGTGCTTGGTTGTGGCTCCGTGCACCTGCACGTGCCCAATGTTGGGCATCTGGGTGGCAGGTGCTGTGCAGACCCCTGCGCCATCTGCTCCGGCTGCCCTGTCCTGGTGTGCTGGGGGCTGGTGCTGTGTCCCTGTGTGCCTGGGGGTGGCAGTCTGTGGGTGTCAGCTTTAGAGTTCCCACAAAAGCCAGGAGAAGGTGGATAAAGTGCCGGAGTGGGGCAGCCGGGCACCGCAGCCAGGGTTTGGCACATCCCACTTTGGCACAGTGCATGCACAAGACATGGGTGAATCGCTGGGCAGTCCTGCCTTCTGCACCAGCGGGTTTACCCAAGCACTGCCTGCAAAGAGCAGGTTCTGAGCCAGCAAATCTCCATCCACACTGGGTGCACGTCCCTCCCGTGCATCAACACTTCAAGGGCTTTGCAACCCGCCAGGTCAGACAGAGGCGTGCTGCGCTGCTCCGGCATCGAATCTTTGACCTGCTCTCACAGAGGAATATAGGCATAGGATCACAGGACGGTTTGGGTTGGAAGGGACCTTAAAGCCCGTCCAGTGCCACCCCCTGCCATGGGCAGGGACACCTCCCACTAGCCCAGGTTGCCCAAAGCCTCATCCAGCCTGGCCTTGAACCCCTCCAGGGATGGGGCACCCACAGCTTCTCTGGGCACCCTGGGCCACTGCCTCACCCCCCGCACAGGAAAACATTTCTTCCTCATATTCAGTCTAAATCTGCCCTCTTCCAATTTAAATCCATTACTGCTCATCTTGTCGCTACAGGTCCCTGTAAAAAGTCC
>WKFP01014003.1:0-50413 GCA_011057875.1 Pterocles orientalis | reverse complement strand
CTTCCTCATATTCAGTCTAAATCTGCCCTCTTCCAATTTAAATCCATTACTGCTCATCTTGTCGCTACAGGTCCCTGTAAAAAGTCCCTCCCCAACTCCCCTGTAGCCCCCTTTCAGCACTGGAAGGTGCTGGAAGGTCTCCCCGGAGCCTTCTCTTCTCCAGGCTGCACACCCCCAACTCTCTCAGCCTGTCCTCGCACGGGAGCTGCTCCAGCCTCGGACCATCTCTGTGGCTCTCCCCTAACAGTCGGATGTGCTCTGCTCGTGCCTGCCCAGTGGCACTACCCCGGGGTGCCAGCTCCCCAAACCCCACGGAGAGCCCAGCCCCTGAACACCTCTCTGCAGGGAAAGTGCAGAAAGTGGAATTTCTCCTCCTTACTGCTGCCAGAGTGTCCTGAACACAGCTAATATTTTATAAGAAGTTTCTGAGCAGGGAAAAGAAAGGCACATTTGATGTTTCAGAAGCAGAGGACACCCTCCATCTGCAATCCCACCGACTGTCACCATCCTCAGCACAGCACAAACCCCTGGAGCCGAAGCGCTGCCGCAGCGCTGGGTTGCCGCACGCTTTCCTCTCCGAGGTCCTCAGTTGGCAAAGAGCCATCAGCAAGCAGGAAAATCCCTATTTCCAAAGAAATCTGCCTTTACCCAAGCAGACTGGCACAGGTCAAGGTGGAGCCAGGCAGCGACAGCCAAACTCCTCGCAGGCTCCTCGCCCGGGCGCTTGCGTGGACCCGTGGTTCCCTCCCACCCCCGTTAGTCATTCCCCGCCTGGGCTTTTTTTCTTTTTTTTTTTTTTGCAGAAATATTTCAAGGATGACTGCTCTTCCTACAAATGCCCACATTTCCCTTGCAAACTTGGATGCAGATGTAAAATCCTCCCTTAGTCCCTCGTACTCTCATTTTTAATGGACTTTTTGACTTGAGCACATTCATTCTAAGATGTCCTTAGTATAAAATGATCAAGCAAGGCGGGGGTGGTCCAAACCTGTGCAGGCTTGGTTTGCCTGACAGCAGGCTTGCTCTCTAGCCCAGCTGGGTGAGTTTTATGCTTCAGACACTTTTCATTTCCCGAGCTCCATAACATGGTGTGTTTGGCCCTGGTACAGCGCTCTTTGATTTTCCTGTAGGAAAGAATCTCATGCAGGTGAGGGTAAGAAGCGGGATAGCTGTCCCCTGCACCGTTCCCTCCCCAGGGGGAACTGGGCTGCGAGCAGAGAATCCCCGCTGCTGCCATGGGGTCTGCAGGGGCAGCCAGGTGGGACCTGCCTGAGCTCTCCGGTCGACATCTCTTTTGGGAAAAAAAGCCTCCATGCAGTGCACAAACTGCTGTCCCACCTCGGAGAAATGGAACCCGAGGGCTGGGTAACTGGTGTTTTGTGGATATCCTGAAAGACAGGAGCACTTGGAGGTCTTGTGGGAATGAGGGTGGGGGGACAGCAGCGAAAGGGAACGACAAGTGCTGCTGATAGATCTGAAGCCAGAAACTTCGATGTTGCCAAAAATTACATGGGGATGTTTGTACTTGATGTCTCTGGGTGAGACCACCCGAGTAGAGGGGCCGAGCCTCTGCCTGGAGCGCAAGGGATGACGAGTGATGGGGAACCCAGGGTGGGGTGGATGTGGGAGCTCCTGGGCAGGAACTGGCCGTGGCAGGGGGACATCCGGACCTGGTGAGGGGTGGGGGGTTTGAAAGTGTAGCTCTGCACTGAATTGTCACTGAGCAGGTGACACTAACTACCAAAACCAGCCAGAGCCTGTGCCACGAGAGGGAGCCTTGGGAAGGAGCTGGGGGAGCCGGGTCCTGCCCAAGGACCGTCCCGAGGGCTGCAGGGACCTGGGCTCAGGGCTGTGCTGCACAAAGGCACTGCAGCCCCATGGGTGTCAGCAGAGGAAAGTCATCGAGGTGGGGAGCAGCGCGGCACCCCACAGCATCGCCGCACCCCACAGCATCGCCGCACCCCGCAGCATCACCGCAGCCTGGACACCGGTGGAGGTGGAGCAGGACTGCTCAGCTTTAAGGGCCCTGATTCCAGTCCTTGCCAAGGTGCTGGCAAAGAGGATGAACCCCAGGATCCAGAGCAAGAGGCTGCGCCCCGAGCTAACGAACCAGGAGCTGGGGGGACATCCATCCCTGCACCCCAAACCCCGTGCACGCCATGGTGCTGCTCCGGGGGACCCCAGCCCACGCCCCAGGGAGGGGTCCTGGACCCAGGGGGGTGCAATGTGCCCCCCGACACATGGGCACCTACTGAATCACTTCCGAGGAAGCATTTATTTGTCTCAGAGTCTATTCCCCAAACTCGGGAGGGTCCGAGGGCTGTTTGAGGAGACAGCCCAGGCAGCCGGTCCCACACACACACACCCAGCTGGGAATAAATTCACTTTTTGCTTATTTTTTCCAACTCAAGTGGTTGCTCACACCACCCGTAACACCAGGGCGGTGAAATCATGTTCCCGTTATATCCCCGCTCGGCCCCAGAAAGCTCAGAGGAGCGCTAGCGGAAGCAGAGGTGGTTTTGGTTATTGTTTTCCTCTTTGTCACCCCTCTGCGAGACGCGGGAGGACGGTGGCCGTGGCCAGGGGTGACGCCTGGAGAGGTGACACCCTTCCCACCGCTGTCCCACGCTTGCACAGGATGCGCCGGGCTGGCAGGTTGCTCCTGGCGCTTCTCACGGCACAGGATTGATCCTCGGAGGCATTTCCAACAAGCCCTTCCAGAAAACTTTCTTTGCTCCATTTTTTTAAAACTTTATATAATTAATTTAAACCACCAACAACAAAAAAGGCATAAGAGCTCCCTCTGCCGCCGTCCGGGTTCAGGCAGGAGAGGGCTGGGCTGGAGGGACCCGACGGTAGGGTCAGCCCAGCGATGCTGCTCCAGATGTTTGCTGATGCTGCCCTTAAACACAAGGGCCACAGGGGATTCAGAGGTTTTGTCCAGGGCATCCCAGGCCAGGTGCTAACAAAAAGACTGGAGAAATGTCCCCTAAAGGCTGCCCAGCCCTGGCACCCCAGGGGATGCCGCACTCCCCACCCTGCCACAAACAGCGGAGAAGAGAGCCTCCGGGGAGACCTTCCAGTGCTGAAAGGGGGCTGCAGGAGAGATGGGGGGGCTCTGGATCAGGGGGTGCAGGGACAGGACGAGGGGGAACGGTTTGAAGCTGAAAGAGGGGAGACTGAGATGAGATGTGAGGAAGAAATGTTTTCCTGTGCGGGGGGTGAGGCAGTGGCCCAGGGTGCCCAGAGAAGCTGTGGATACCCCATCCCTGGAGGGGTTCAAGGCCAGGCTGGATGAGGCTTTGGGCAACCTGGGCTAGTGGGAGGTGTCCCTGCCCATGGCAGGGGGTGGCACTGGATGGGCTTTAAGGTCCCTTCCAGCCCAAACTACTCTGTGATTCTCTGATGATCTCATCTCTGCGCTGGGACAGAGCAGGATCCAAGCAAAGTCCCCATCCCTTCCTCTCTCCAGTCCAGATCCAAGCTCCAGATCCTAATTAAACCAAACTTTGGGGCACAACCCTGCAATTTAAAACATGAGAAATCAAGGGCTCCCACACCCCAGAGCTTTACAAAACGGTGTTTTTTTCCTCATCCAAGGAGATCTTAGGTGAGGTTTTGGGTCAGGACCTCTGCCCGCAGGTGGGTTTGGGCACCTCCCGCCCACCGGGCTCTGGGATGCTGGGCAGCGGGTGTGGAAGGTCACAAAACCAGAGGCAGGTTTGGTGGGTGACATGAATTCCTTCTGAAACAGGGTCAAGGTGTAAGGGAAGCTTCTAACAAAATAAAAAAAGCAAAATATAATCCAGCTACTAGTTAAAAGAAATGTATACGGAGCTTTAAACCTTCCAGCAGAGGGGATGGATGACAAGTGTGGGAGGTCCTGCAGGGGTAGAGATTCTATCTAACCGGGGAGAAGTCATACAAGCTGTCAAAAAAGGGCTGGACTCAACGTGGGTACACTCTGTAGGAAACCGTGAGTAACTCCCTCAACAACTAAACCCTCCTTTAATCTGGAAACATACCAGCAGGCAAGAGAAGGGAGTATGTCCTGTGGCCGAGAAGCGGGATGACTCATGTACTCCAGTGGTTACTATGGAGTTGTTTACACATTGCTTTGTGATTGAAAAAAAGAGAAAAAAAAATCTAAAGAACTCGCCCAAAATGAACTAAATGAAAGGAGGTTTGCGCAAGCCGGCAGCACGAAGAGCAATAACTCAGCAGGGCAAGAGGCTCCAGAGGGACGAACCCACTGAGCCACTAATCCCCCGACAAACCAACTGCTCATCCTGGGGCCAGACGGTTGGAAGGTGGCAAGTGGGATACTGGGGTTTTGTTTGTTTTCTGGCTTTTTTTTTTTTTTAAGGATTCTGGGAAGAATATGAGGAGTAACAGCCCACAAAACCCAACTTCTATATTGAGCAAACTGTTCAGACTCCTAGAGACTGGGATTCACAGAGATAAGAAACAGCTGAAGAGCATCAACACCAGCTTTTGCCAAGGGAAATCCCACCCAGCAAATATTAAAGCTCTTTGAAATGCGCAGCAAGCAGCTGGAGGATGAGATGATCTCGCATTAATAGCTGTTAATTGGATAATTTACAAATTAATAGTTTATGAAAAAATCCATAACAAAGGATGTGAATACAATGGGAGGTTTTGTCCCAGGGGAGGGTCACCGAAGGGGCTCCCTTGGAACAGATCATTTCTTTATGAAATTTATGAGGGTTTGGATGCCACTAAGTCCTGAGGCAAGTTCATAGCTGTTAGAAACGATGACACAGCCTTTGAAATCCTGCTCCGCAGATTGCCAGGCTTTAAGCAGTTGCAAGAATGGTGCATCGTTATTTTAGATCACCTTTTCTTTAGCATCAGCATCATCAAGCAGGGTCAGAAACTGGATTTGGAGTTACAGTGACCCTTGGATGACCCAGAGGGGCCACTTTAATATGAACAAACTGAGCTATTTGAAACAGATATAATTCATCTGTGCAATAGATGTGTGTTTATATATATACGTATATATATCCATAACCTACACCCTATGGCCCTGAGCTTCCCTGCCTAAAATCATCTCTGCTGCCCATTTCTACCTTGCACCACACTACAGTTTGCTTTCTGGGCTTTAAATACTGTATCCTCCTCCTCCTCCTCTTTCAATATCCCTTAGGAAAGTGAGATACTTCCCTTCCCAGGCTCTGGTACAGGGAAACCCAACCGTCCTCCTCCCCATCTCTGGGCCTCCAGAATTTAAGAATTTAATTAATCCCCTCCTGGGATTTCAGCCACGCTCCCTGGCTGGGGAGGGCAGGCTTGCTCTGGCAGGCTGACTGCTGACCCTTCAAGCGTGCAGAGCTCAGTTAGAAGGAAGCAGAAAGCAAGCAGGACAGAAAAACCCTTCTGCTTTTACCTGCGGATATAAAAACTGCTTGTTGGATGCTTCACTGGGCTCTGAAAGCTGTAACATTACCAGAGTCTGCTGTAGGATCATATCTTTAGGAGGGTCAGAATGAACCTTTTTTCCATGAATTTGAACTTGGCCAACTCCACACACGGCCCCCCCAGACCTGCTGCAGCAGCTGCTGCTCGTTGGCAGCACAAAGCACGCCTCGCAGAGACCCTGGTCTTTCATCTTCAATTCAAAATCGAAACCTGCAGCACGCAGGACTTCGCAGCAGAGGCACATACCCTGGGCTTGCAGGAACCTGCTGCTCTAAGGAAACCTTCCAGCTACAAAGATTAATACAAGCTGAGCCAGGTGCCTAATTCTGAGCATAAATGGGGCACCTGGGAGAGGAGAGTGCTGCCGGGACCGGGTGCCCGCGGTCACCCCAGAGCTCATTCCATGCTGGGCAGCATGGGGGGAGGCTGGCAGCCGTGTCCCCGGGTGCTCTACACCCCAGGGTCCCTCCTGTCCTTTGCCATTCCACCTGGGAAGCCACAGCCTGTCTGCTGTAGGAAACACGGCGTCGTGTCCCCTGCTGCCCCGCTGGCTCCCTGGGGCCAGCTCCTGCCCAGCAATGGACCTGCTCAACCCCAGCTCCCCCAGCCACTGTGCATTGCATGGGTTTCGCTCCTTGTTACCCCTCTTGAGAAATGGGGACAACCCCTGCCAGCCTTTCTGAGTAGCATCACAAAACCATGTGTAACCTGTGCTGCTTGCCCCGGTAAAGTCTCAGGTACTGAACTGGGATTAACCCAAAACATGCAAATGCTTTAAAACCGGTGCCCCAGGCAGAGGCTTGCTTGCTCCTGGCACTGGCTCGCTTTCCTTCCCACGCATCAAAGCACCCTCCAGTCCTGCAGGGCATTTGAGTCATCCCCAGCCCTGCCAGGACAAGAAAAGAAACAAAGATGCTTGGAAGATCTGGGAATCCCACATCTCCCTACATCCCAAATCTCCTCTTGCAGTCCAACTGCTCAACCACCTCCTTACAAAGATCCCCCTGGACATGAAGCCACAATGTCCTCCTGGACATCCCGCCCCCAGTAACACCTGGGACCTTGCTAGGACACATCCTGGCAAGCATTAACCCCTGTCCTGGAGAATGCTAACTGCTCCTGGCTCTGTAGCCTGAGCAGGCGGCTTTTGAGAGGGGAGAGCCTGGATCTTCAGCGAGCTGATCCAGCAGGACCCCAAAAACAGTCTGAGTCTGTCTGGGGATTTCAGACCTCTCGTTCAACGCAGCGTTTCTCTGCCGTGTCAGGCGGTGCACACAGAATACCCCTGGCCTTCCCTTCCCTCAGCGGATGGGCATGAAATTAAGTCGCAGGCAGGTTCCGCACAAACGAGATGTGAAGCATCTTTCCACGGCCAGTGTGAATCTGCGGAGCGCTCTGCTGCAGGACACTGCAAATACTAGAAGTCTGTGTGGGCTCAGAAAGGAATCGGTCGAATTAACGGCAGCAAAAGCCATCAGGTTCCTGGAAGTGTGACTGAGTTTGCCATTTCCATACAGGGCAAAGCACACGGAATTAACTAGGGCTCGAGACAAACTGGGGTTTGCTGGGTTCAGTCTGACCCAGAGAGCCACTCTCGCAGCTTCAAGACCCAGCTGGGAGCACGCAGACCTGCTGCGAGGCGAGGAAGAGGCTGTCCCCACTGCAGCACCCAAAGGCAACGCCTCCCCTGAGAAATAAAATGAAATTCAAGCAGCCGAGCGGCGGAAACCAGCACAGCACATCCCTGATGCCAGCTGCCCTGAGCCACGTGCTGGCACCAGAGAAGATGATAGGAAGGAACTGGAATCGCATTCAACACACCCTGTTCGCTTTTGGCACACGCAGGCAGATAATGACGGGCCCACGTGTCCTCTGTGGTGTAAAAATGCTGCTATCAGTAAAACAGAAATAGCATTTCCTCCCTCCCTACGCTTCGCCTGTCTTTATCAGGGTGGTGGGGAGGCTCCCAGTTTGCTGCGTTCGCAGGGTGGGAAGGGATGCATCTCCCAAATTGGGGCTGTTTGCACAGAAGCGCAGGAGGGAAGCAAGAAATTCCTTCCTGCTAAGAGCCCTGGAAGCAGCGCTGGGTCCCAGCCAACATCCACCCTCCTCACCCGCATCCCCACTCCCTTTGGTCTCCCCGAAGGTCACCCTCCATTACTCACTGCAGCTTTTTGTTCAGGAAATACCAGCTGGGATGTGCTGTCCCGTGCGAGCAGGGCTGGCCGTGGCCTTTGCCAAGCAGCTCCAGCGGACCTTTCCCTGCAGCCCTCCGGGCGCGGCAAGTCTCCAAGAAATTCGTGGAGGAAAAGACAGCCAGGCTCCAAGTGCCCGGGGCCAGGCTGCCTGTGTGCATTCAGCATCCCCTCCTCGCCTGTCCCTGCACCTCTCCCCGGGGGCAGGGGGTGGCACAGAGGGGAGATGCACCAGCCAGGGGAAAACTGCCTCAAAAGCTTTCTGTTTTGAGAATACCCAGATCCATCACAGTACTGTGTTAAAGCACAGGGCCAGAAAAAGCATCGCTTCTACCCCTGCAACCAGGCACCTTCCCGGGGGCCCGCAGCACCCAGCTGGCTGCACAGCACCATGTCACAGTGGGCGAGGACAAAGCAAGGCTGGGCTGCGGCCACAGGAGGGGACAGGAACCCGCTGCGGCCAAAGAGCGACAGAGCAGCTCATCCCTAGGACACATGGGCAGGATGAGGCCTCGTGCACCCCAAAGCAGACAGCAAACGTCCCCCAAGGCTCGTTCTGTCTCCAGCACTGCGAGAAAGCTTGCTGCTGGCCCACGACACTGTGCTCCGAGGACTCAGAATGACTCTGCCTGTACAAGGATGGTTTCAAGGCCACCTTTCAGCTGTGCTTGCAACATCCAAGGCATACCGCTGCGCTTGCGGAGTCCAAGGTGTACTTCGCTATTTCAGAGCATACAGTGTTTTATTCTTACTGCTCTTGGAGTATTTCTGCTTCTAATGAACCCTGAAAAGCTCAGCCACCACCCAGGCCTGGAGGTGTTGGGTGTGGCCACCATTACACAGCTAATGCTCAAGAAACTGGCTGAGCGTGGATTCCCCAGGCTGGTCAAAAAAAAGCACATTCAGAGAATTTCCCCGGTTCTGTGGCAACTCCCACTTCCTGCTTCACAGGAAACCCCAGCAGACAGCGAGTAAAAACCAAATGAGGCTCACACGCAACTGGAGCAGCGATAAGAAATTTGGTGCTGATCCATGTTGCAGAGAAACACAATAAAATGCCAGCTTAAAGAAGCCAGAAGTCTGAATGTTTGCCAAGAGGCTAAAAATAAGCCAAAGAGCGCTATATTTAAACACACGTACTAGTAAGTGCCTCTGTCCTTGATTAAATAAACTGCAACTTCCAGAAAAGCACTCTCCATTTTCCAGCAGTTTGGGGGGAGACTTGGCAGCAGGAGAATAAACATTAAGTCCAAAACTTTCAACATATTTTAAAACCACTACCTCGTGGCTGGAGCTGTGCCGGAGTCAGAGCCGTCCCTCTGACAACACCAGCAAACTGGGGGCCTGTGGGACCAGAGCAGAAAGGATTTCCACTCCATCACACCGTACCGCCAGCTGCTGCAGTTGTGTCCCCCCACATGGCTGCAGAAGCACCTTTACTTCTGTGGTTGACTTCATTTTGCCTGTTTACATTCATTCCTTGGAAACAAATCATCCCTTCCTCATAAATGGGGACTACAAGTTCCCACTCTGTGGTGACACAATGCTGCCACCTGCCAGGAGCGAGCCAGGGAGCTGGGCAGAGGGACCGAGGCAGAGGGACCCTCCGAGTGCCCCCAGGAGTCTCTTTGCCGCTCCAGCCGAGCCTTACGGAGTGACAATTATTTCAGCTCTGCACGGTAATGACTCCAGGATGCTTATGAAGAAAGTATTTGCACCAGGAAAACTGTCCAAGGCCCTTGGGTGAGAGGAACTCTGCCAGAGCTTGTTAAACAACATCATTTAACTCGACAAGTAACCCCTGTTAAACTACAAGAACACAGTATATACATACAGCTCAGCCGTGAATCAGAAGGGCTATCCGGTCCGGTTAAACAAAGCATTATTTTAATTTCAAGATTTTATAAATACATATTTACAAAAGGAAGGTATCAATCCAAAGAGTTAAACAAATGTACAGCTCCCAAGTATTGCTACAGTACAGGGAGAGAAATCGTGTTACCGCAATCCCACAATTTACAATACCCATTATTCAAAAAGAAACCCCATTCTTAATTTCAAATACCTCATCCGAAGTTTACAATATCTGCCGCTGCAAAAGCACAATCTGCCTTTAACAGAATTACACGACAAGGAACGGAGCTCTTTCATACGGCTTTTCACACAACACACATCACTTTCTGCCATCTAAGCGAACACTGCAAGCCAGCATTTCATGATCCTACAAAAGGCTTTTTCCAGCCTGCAGACCCCTGGGGCAGCACGGATTAAGGACAGCATACTGCATGGATTCAAGAAACGTAAACCCATGTCAGTCCCGTTCCCTGTGACCCTCTGCTGGAGAGGAAACTGCAGATCACATCGCCCTGCACCCTCCTGGCCAAAGACAACCCACGGCACTAACGGATGCTACTGCACAGCACCAACACGACGCCAGATGGCATCACTTTAACAGCATCAACCGGACCACGAGGGCTCTCAGATGCACTCTGTCTGAAATTGCGCCTGCACCCTTCCTCGGAAACTGGCTTTACTCTCGCTACGCTCTCCGTACAGGCGCAGGCCTGCAGGTAGAAGAAGGGCTTCCCATAAATCCAGGGGTTTAAGATGTTACGGGGACCTCCAAGAATGCTTCAGATAAATAAAAGTCCAAAGCCACTTAGAAGTCACTTTCTGCAGTTTCCAGAAGACTTCAATAATCTTTTCACTAAGCCAGCAGCAACATCTCCTTTAGGTGTCCTTCCCTGAACCACCTCGGTTTCGTTCGAATCACAGGAGAGATGCAGAGCCAAGAGAGCGCTAGCTAAACTTCCTAACAGAAGCAGCAACGACCTCCAAGAACAAAACGCAGCAATGTCCACAAGTGAAATGATCTGAGGCACCAGCTCCTGGAGGAGTTGGGGGAGTTCTTGGATAACAGAAGGCTCGGCTTGTCCGTGGTTTTTCTGGATGGATGTCCAGCAATTTTCTGTTCATTCATCCAGTAGTTCTAAATGTGTATGAGAGCCATCTAGAATATTTTTTTAATTTAAAGTTGAGGCAAATTAATTCTAATTCATCCAACTAAATAAAGGATTTAAACACAAACCGCTAGTGGAAAAAGTTGCTAAAAGCGTTAACCTGAAGTCTCACACAATTTATTTACTTCTTTTAATTCACACCTCATGTACGCAGCTCCCAAATCTCATGGTCAGAGCAACATTCGCTGTTGTTCACTACTGTGAATCCAGTCTGGCTGGAGGGTTCCACCACACTCAGGATGCCGTTTGGTCCTCTTTTGCCACAGTCTGCAGAAGGCAAAAAAGAAAAAAAAAGAAGGAGTATGGGAGAAGTACGTGACTCACTGCCATAATTCTGGGCTAAGACACTCATTTCTGCCAGAGACTGAGGCTGGTCTGGGCCTTTGGTTAACCACTGCAGCGTTAAAAGCCTTCAGAACAACCTGAGCTACAGAAGAGGACAACCCCAGCACAGATTGCCAAGAAAGGTTTATCAATGTTTGAGCTTCTCATCACACGAATGGCAGTAATTCCAGCAAACATCTGTGAACCTGCGGCAGCCAAACCACCTGCCCCAGAGCTGTCTGTGTAACACAGCCAGCTGCAGTCGGGAAACCTGGGAAAAGCAGAAGTTAAATGTCACCTGGAAGCGGATGGTTGTGCCGACTGCTGCAGGGACCTATGGAAGGAAGAAAACCCAGTTCTGAGGCAGAAAAGGATCCGTTGAGAAGAGCTGGCTGGAAGTGAGAAAGAATATAAAAGGCAGTGGCAGCCCTTTCGGGTAAGAGCCATGCAGCTGTGCACTGAAGCAGAAGGAGCAATGCAGCATCCCTCCAGATGCATGGTTTTGTGGCTGGCACCACCTGAAGAGGAAGCAGTGCAATGAAAGCAGTCATTTAGCAATGCTTATTGAAAACTGCTTCACCCTCTGACCACTTTCACCAAGTTCCTTATTTCCAAGATACCATATTCCAGTAACTTCTGTAGCACTTGTCCATGGCACCAGCAAATAATAACAAGACACTGCAAACGGAACTTGATGCCAATAATTAGCAAGTTACTCCGTGAGTTAACTAAGGGGGCTCCAATTCACCAGGAAGTAAGGTGTGAAGGGTCCCACTGCAGAACTCTAAGTAGCAACTTCTCTAGTCTTTCCTCTCGTGCCTAGGCAGGAGGGAAGTTTATGGACAGAAAGAAATATGACTGGAGGGTTTCCAAAACCCTGGAAATCTTACCTGCCTCAAGAACTGCTTTCCAAGATAGCTGGTCGCCATGCTCGTCAAGTTCTTTCTACTGCCAACTTTACACCTGACATAACCATAAAGGTTGGCTCCCTGAAGCACCACTCCCATCACAACCACTGCCTAAGACACAGGAAAATAAAGTCACTAATTTACACCGCCTTACTTGTAACATGTAACATCTGTTACCACATTGAGGGAGTCAACTCACCAGCCATTTCACTTTGAAAGAAAAGAGAGCGCTGAAAGCAAATATCACCCAGATCACAGGGCAGGTAATTAGACCTAACCAGAAAATTCGAGATTCTGCTTCTGATGAGGTTTTAGTCCTTTGTGCTGATACCTAGAAACAGAAAGGAAACGGAGATTAACAGGCTGCTCCACTGCATACACCACATGGTCATTAAAAACAATCCCTGTTTTTTGCTTCCACACAACCAGTTGCTTTCAAGATCGACTGCTACATTGCGTACAGATCCTTCTGCAACAGATGTTTCCATTTAAGGGGCCCTTTTGTCAATTTTCTATCAGAAGCAGTAAAGGCAGCAGCATCAAATCCTCTTGGAATGCTTGGGGCTAAAAGACAGGTAATTTTTTCTACCTCCAAATCACTGCACAGACAACCAGAATTTCACTAATCCTAGCATTGGCAGAACTAAATATAGATACTCTTAGGCATCAAAGTAGGGTAAATTTTTCTTTACACACACAGAGGTCTGATTCACACCACACTGTTGATTTTATAAAGCCTTTACAGAGCAGAAGATCCCAAGCAAACACTCACTTCTTCCTATAATAAAGTCTGGACTGGGTTAACAACTTAGGGGTGAATTTACAGCATCACCAGCAGTTTGGCTACCTTTCCCCCCTCCCCCGAGTATGTTCTAGCTTTTCTAAACTAGCACAGTGCTGAGAAAGAACGTGGCTGTAGCGAGTGCACAAACTCAGCTAGAGAAAGGTTTAGGTTCGAACCCCCTGTTGTAGTTTGACCCTGGCAAGCAGCAAACACCACACAGCCACTCGCTCCCCCACCCTGGGGATGGGGGAGAGAATTAAAGGGGTGAAGGGAAAAGAGACGTATGGGGTGATAAGAACAATTTAATAACTAAACTAAAATAAAATTGAAAATAATAATATAATAAAAATATATACAAATGTGCGATACACTGTTACACTGCTCAGCACGCAGTGATCAAGACTGAGCCCGTTCCTGGAGCAGGGAGAGTCCTGAAACGGCAACCCCAGAAAAGAGATAAGAGCCCGAGCGTCCAAGAGCTGACCAAGAGAGGAAAACAACCCAGGAAGACAGGGAGAACTTCTGGACAGAGCCTCATCTATATACCAGGCATGATATGCATGGGATGGAACAGACCACCGGCCAGTCTGGGTCTCAGTCCTAAACCCAGGGTCAAATCCTGGGCTGGTCACTGGGGCTGTGCTCCCTCCCAGCTTCTCCTGCCCCTGCAGACACGGGCACAGCAGAGAAGCTGGAAAGTCCTGGACTGTCCTGGCAGCAGCTCTGCCCATCAGTGTGTGATCAGCTTCTCCTCAGCACAAACCCAAACACAGCCTCACACCAGCTGCTGGGGAGAGAGTTCACTCTGTCCCAGCCCAAACCAGGACAGCCTACACTGCTGCAGTCCTCCCATGTGAGCTGGGAAATTATCTTTACCTCACCCAAGGTTTGCATGCCACCAGCTCCACACAGAGGTAAGAGCTAGGGATCAGAAGGGTAACAACATGACGTGTTGCAAGGTGCCTGACAGACGGGATATCAGAGAGGCAGAAGCAACCATCATGGACACAAAGGCAAAGCAACAGCCAAGACAAATGTAATACGTTTCTTCCTACTTCACATTGTTTTTTACAGGAGATAAAAGCTATGTCAACTGTTCCAAATTCACACCAGAAAACTTGTTGGTTACTGACGTGACATGGGAACCTTTCCTGCATTTTAACTTTTAGGTTACTTACATTAAGCCAGATCAATACATCATGAGAATTTTTAAATGATTCAACAATCAAAAAGCTCATTCAGCAGCCCACAGGAAACAAGCCTGTGGCTACGGACCCATGGCTGGAAGTAAATGTCTACACCATGCAATCTACCATCACAAGCATAACTGCCAGTTACCAGGGGTTTCAGAAAACAGAAACAATTAAAAGAAAAAAAAAAAAAAAAGACATTTACCTTCCTGGCTTCAAATACCCAGTGACTCCTACCATCATCATCCACCTGGTTCCACCAGCGAAGGCCAACCATCAGTCGCCCTGTGACATTCTGAAATAGAAGAAAAGCAATAAGCTTTATATCTTCTGCTAAAATAAACCATTTGCCAAAATTCAGCTGTTTGGGTTGCTATTTTCAATGGTGCTCATTTGCCTCACATTTGGGAAAACAAGATCACGTAGCTCTTAAATCCACAATATGTCCAGTACAATAACAAATTACTGTAATATAAAGTGATGTGTATTTCTGGTGATTCAAAAGTGATCTGACAACGAAGCCTGTGCTACCTTAAAAGAAAGTCTAATATTTGTTCTCCATCTGACTTCCAAGACGAAGTCAGGTACATAGAGATCTAAAAGTTATAATTTCATTAACACTTTGCAACACGTCACAGTACTTAAAGGTATCTTGGATATAATTTTGTTGGGAAGGCACATAGAAATTACTTTTTTTTGTGACATGAATATCACTGTCTTCAATTATATAGCAAGACAAGAAACCCAAAAAGCGTACAAGGAACTTACCTTTACAGCCCAAAAGTCACAGGACAAGAGGAGGATAATGGTCACCATGCAGGCAATAAAGCTGCTAGTTAAGAGCTCACAGAGCAGATAGACAGCTATCGCACTGACTCGAAAGAATAAGTGGAAAAATGATGCCACTGGATGCCTGGAAAGAAGTACAGTACAGTCACGGCTCTTTCAGACAGCACTTGAAGCAATTTCAGAGAAATGACATTGTGAAGACAATCTCCCCCCAACTCACAGGGGTCATCAGCACATATCATGAACCCAGCATGCAACAACTGCTGAAAACACAGGAAATAAACTGACCAGGAGCTCATCATAAGGAAGATACATTCTACACGCAGTAGAGTAGGGGTGCAAGGGGACAGGGAGTTTTAGCTGGTGTTCAAAGTAAGGCCATTTTAACCAGGTAAATTTTAAAAGGTTCTGAGAGAAGAAACACCAGAATGAGCTGAATGAAAGATCACATTTCTGAACAGGGCAGACTTGCCCTTCTTTCTGACTTCTGCAGTTTCCAGGTCAGAAACACGCAGTACAGTGCCGAGGTCACCACAGCACCTGCGTGTGGACTCTGTGGCAGGAGTTTGGGCAGGACAAGGAGGCAGCTGGATCATCTACGCCAGGACATGGCAGACAGCGCGGCAGCACCAAACACAGCTGAGAACAAAGGCTGGGGAGGAGATAACAGACTAGCCCAGAACCAGCACTCAACACACTGGGAACCTCCCATTACAGAGCCATTGTATCAGTGTAGATCCCTTACACACAGGAACACAAACACATAATAAATGTGAGAGCACCCAGAAGCACAAAGGCACAGAACTACAAATTCCCACTGAGCTTCTGGAACTGGTGCTCTCAGTTATCCAGAAGTCACTCTCCATCACCTCTAACCAAATAAAGAAGGTATTTGCCATTTCATTTTTGATGTCACATGGCAGTCCTTGCTTCCTTGTGCTTCTGTCTAGAACTCATCAAGAAACTCCCTCTATGGCCACTGACCTTATTTTTGACTTTTTTGATCTCCTGGATACATCATCATCTGCATCAAAGAGAGACACATCTTCAATGTCATCATTGCTGTCCTAAAGCAGGGAACAGATGCAAAGAGTTATTTCAGAAAAAAGTACCTGTTTTCAACTTCAAGCAGGGCCAGCTTTGGTTACCCAGAAGTATTATGGTGTCACCTTAAGATCAAAATGAATTTGGGAAAAATGTGAATATTTAACCACATATAAAACAAAAGACACAGTAAATGTTTATATTTATGCTTAGTAAAAACTAGGTAAACTCACTGTATGAGTTCAAGGCTCCTCTCTGCACCAGGCAGTCAACTTCACAGCCCAGCCTGGGGTCTTTCATTCCTCATTCCAATTAGAGAACTCATGTTCCTATGTCAGGCAGCAGATTTGCACCCTCCCCCACTTTAAGGAATATACCGGTGACAAAATCAGTGTACAGACAGGCTGCTCCTCTGTCACAGGTGCTGCAGACCCCGGCTTGGCAAGTGCTCTCACCCAGAAACCCTTTCCTTCGAGCCCAGCCCGGCCTCGGCGGCCTCCAGCCGGCACACGTAGGGGCAACACTACACAACACCGAGCCCTCCCGCCCTCCGACACCTCCTCCCCGATTTTTAATCCGCTCCGAGGGGACTTACGGTGTCTCCAGCAGCACAGCCCCGGGGGCTGCAGGCCTACGACAGCAGAGCGCCCCTGCCCACCTCGCACCCCTCGGGCCCGGACGCTGCTCCCGGCCAAGACCAAGACCAAGACCAAGACCAAGACCAAAACCAAGGCCAAGGCCAAGGCCAAGGCCAAGGCCCCCCCCAGACTACCCCAGGCTCAGGCCCCAGGCCCCGGACGGGACCCCCCTCACCTGCCGTAGCATGGTCAGAGCCCCCTCACTTCCGCCTGCCCTGCCACGTCACCACCGGCGGGCCAATCCCGACGCACGTCAGGCCCTGGCTTCTCCGCCTTCTCCCCGCGCGCATGCGCGCTGACGGTCCGGCACGCCAGGCGTGGCCGCGCTGCTCCCCCGCCCCCTGCCGTCGCGGCGGTGTCACGGGCGCTGAGGGACCGCCCCCGCCGAGCCGTGAGGGAGAGGGAGGGGCGGCGGCGGGCTCCAGCCAAAAAACCCAAAAAAACCCCCCCAAAAACAACCAACAAAAAAGCCCCAATCAAACAAAAAGACCAAAAAAACCCCACGAAGCCAAACGAACCCCAAAATAATAAAAAATCCACCCCAAAAAACAACGGGATGTCTAGAAAATGCGATAGAAAAGCTCAGAGAGTGGCACCCTCAGAGCAGTGTTTTCAGAGCATAAGGAAAGGCCGAGCAGCTGTGCCAAAAGGAAAGGGGAAGCTTTAAACTGCAATTTTTAGAAAGTCCCCAAAAAGGCACAGAGCTTGCAGGGAAAAAAGTGAGAACTGGTGGTGCCTCGGTTTTAAAATTGCTCGTTGCAGCTGTCGGGTGAGCGAGCGTACGCGAGGAGAACACCCGAGGAGCCATCAGCAGCTGCAAGGAAGCCATCTGCGAGCAGCTCATCTGAAACACTGCCCGGCGCTTTGTGTACGTGAACAATTTAGAAAACATTTGTTAGGGAAGAAATCAATAAATTCCCACTTCATTTATAAAGGAAGACGGCAGTTAACTATACGGTTATTCCTTCCAGTTGTTCTTCCATCTGTTTTGGCAAGCGCAAAGGAGCAAGGAATATTGCCTTGCAATGAGGCACAACATTGCTTTATTGCTTGCTGCTGTTTGAAGGTTCATTACTTGATTGTTTGAAGCAAAAAGGGTCTCTCCCTTTCTGGATCACTCCTGCCATAGCAGGTTCCAGCCGTACCTGCTCACCAGGTGGATCTAGCAGCTCATACGTTCCTGGAGGACTACATGTTTAGCTCAGGTTTGGTTATTTTGGGAACCAGCTCATCCTTTGGTGTATTCATGTGCTTTAAAAGAGATTTCAGACCTATAAGACTATGATCTCTGCAGTAAGTCATGCATCAAACATGTGGAAATACAGAGCTTTCTAAGGATAAAAAAAGTCTCTGATTGGGCAGACCCAGGAGTACCTTGAGCTGTTTTCCCCTTTAAAAAACCTAAAACCTTTATGCTTTATTATTTGGTGATCAACACGGCATTTTCACACACAGCATTTCCTCCCAAATGGCCCCAAGGTGCTGTTTGACACCAGGGACAGGACCCACTCCAAGCTGGGGAGCAGGTCTCTGCTGCTTTCACCTTGTTGGGTCATTGGTGATGGACAAAGCTCCCTTCAGCCCTCTGGTCATTTCTACCCACTGCACAGGTACCTCTCGGGCACAGCAAGGTGCCATGCTCTGGTGTGCGCTGTCCCCAAAATGCAGCCCTGCTGCTGGGGCTCCAAGACCGTTGGGTTGGGCAAGGGGAGGAAGATCATGGCGTGGAGCTGCAGCTACGGGGAAAATCCCCAGAGATGCGGACTGTAACCCCGGGGCTCAGATTCCCCCATACTGCAGGGTAATATCCCCGCTCGCTTACAAAGAGCTCTGGTATCTGCTAGTGCCATAAGGGACACGGTCCTCCCTCTCTCTGGTGACTTCCTCAAAACTGCTGGTTGAAATTAACACTTCATTTCTGTGTAACACCTGAAAAACCACAGCAGGGAGGCACTGTAGAAATAAGTGTGTTATGCAACAGATTGGAAGACTTGATGTTCCTCATGAGAAGACCTGGCTGTTTAACAGTCTTTCTCATTTTTTTATTCATTTTATTTTTTTTTTTAATTTAGAAAGGGCAGATACAGAGTTATTAGAATCACTGCTCTTTTGAGTCTGATACACACAATGTAATCTCATGGTGTGTGATCCAGCCACGAACAAGTAAAATGTCCGTTTGCTTCAATACTGCCCGCATACAGTTTTGTTTTCATCTCTATATAAAGACAATATTAAAAAGTCGGTTTTACTTGCATAGTTAACAAGTGCGTTTTATATGCTTACTAAAGTCAGCATGCCATTTCACAGGCAATCCAAAGCTGCTACTGTTAAAAGCAATACTATGATTCTATATAAAAGATTAATTTAGTTTTTATGTCTTTACTGTTCCCTCTTTTTAATACTATCTTACTCATTTTCTGTTTGCAGTGTGAAGCATCAAGCACCATTCCTCTGCTGAAGTATAGACACTTCTAGTTACAACCAACACTCAGGTAAAAACATAAAAACATGTTTTCTATGCAAATCCCTGTCAAGCTATACGGACAAAATTGCTGTGACACTGATATGGTATCATCGTATCAGGATCATACGATCTATACTTTGTGGATGACACGAGTACAACACTAACATTACCTAGTTACAACAAAACTCTATGAAAACTATCCTACCCCCGCTCCCTCTGGCTTTCTCTCTGCTTGCAGGTGCACCACACCTTGCACAACTCCAGCGCTGCTGACAGCACCCCCAGGCTGTCCTCCCCATGTGCCCAAAGGCCAGGTGCACAGAAAGGTCAATTTAGTTCAGAAATTAATTGCAAAGAGAGCAAAACAACCTCCTCATTACCTTTCTAAATGATTTCACATACCGTGCACGACATCTTCCCATACGTTTATTCCCTTCCAATGCATCTCTGACGCCCAGCTCCCAGCTTTGTATCCGCTGAGCTGAGCTCAAGCTGGCTGCAGGACTCTCTCCAGTTCTGCCTCTGCGGCTAATCTCACATCACCTCTGCTGGCTGCAGCATCTTGTCAGTGCCTGAGGACCCACACCTGCTGATTTATTGACTCCGGATAGGAAGGCAACACTCGTCCTCCTCCCTTCGGCACAAACAAAAAGGCATCAGCCTTTCCGTGATGTTTTTCCGTCAGGCTTCCTCTCTTAGAGACTTTTTTTCCAGGGGGATTGTGCCAAAAGGCCCCTGGCTGCAGCTGTGCTGGGCTCACGCCTGATTTCTTGGGAGAAAGTGCCATCCCGTGGCTAAGTGAGAAACCCTTGCTGCTTTTTGCTGAAAACTAACGTCAGGCAAAGCTGCCTTGGACAAGGATAATTCCCTGTACTCTGTGCTGCAATAAGGTGAATTACCACCCTCCCGTCCTCACTCATTCCCAGCCTGCACAGCCTTTCAGCAGAAAATCCGAGCTACACATCTTCATTTGTTTCTGGCTTCCTCATGGTTTTACACGGACACTTAGTTTTTATTACCTGCTTGTTATTATTCTTTGGGGGACAGCTATTGCTGTTTTTCACTGTCAGCAAGGTCTGGCTTAATCACAGGGCTTGGACATTGAAGTTAATGTTAAAATAAACAAGCCTGAACTAATCACCACCCTGCTGAAGGGAGAGTTTCGCAGACTTTCATCTCAGACCAGAACTGCTGCTGAAAGGACCCTTGACGTGACCATGGGCAGGAGTGTCCCACCTTGGGCCTCTAACACACAGGAATAAGGGAGAGATTTCTGCTGCGCTGGCCCAGATACTCCAGGTTGGACAATTGGAGAGGTTTTTGTCTTCCCGACTCCAGCCAAGTTAAGTCCTGAGCATTAGTGGACTTCAAGCACATTTAGGCATTTTATCCACAAAACCAGTGAAATAGAAACCATTACCCGCTATTTTTTTTATACAAGTTAGCTAGAGAGGAGCTTAAAATCAGGGTGGCCCTAGCCTGTCCTGGTGCCTGGGGCTGCTCCTCGGCAGGGCAGGACCTGCCCTGTCCCCTTGTCCCCAGGCTGAACTTCCAGAGGTCCCTCAGCCCGTTTCTCCAGCCTCTCCAGGTCTCCAGGGATGGCAGCACAACCCTCTGGTGCCTCTGCCACTGCTCCCAGTTTGGTGTCATCTGCCCAGGTGCTGTGGTGCACCCTGCCCCACGGGCCATGCCATTAATTAATGAAAATGTTAATCAAGCCCAGACCCAGTACTAACCCATGGACTACCCTGCTGCTTACTGGCCTCCAACTAGACTTGGTACAACCAGTCACCACCCTCCAGGCTCAGCAGTTTTCAGTCCACACTTCTACATATAGACTCTAAACAACCCACACAAACTCTAATTAAAGATTTTTTTAACATTTATTATTCGCACACAGTCAAGCCCTATTAGCATCAAACAGTGCTGTGTCTGTCGTAACAGCAGGTCTAGGAAGATAAATCCAGGAGAGGACTCTGTCCATTCAGTGCCTTGAGAAATATCTAAACACACCAACAGTACTTCTTAGAAAAACTTACAGCAAAGACACCCTTTATACTTAGAAACCAGAGGGATTTTGGCACAGCAATCCGCAGATGGTGCCTGTCTGTTGGACTAAGGGATTACGTCAGATAAAGGTATTAAGCCCGAGTTCAGGAGCAGGTATTCTCCCCTCCTTGGTAAAGGAGTCTACAGGCAAGCCTTTGACTTTCCTCAGCCAGGCCTTCCTGCACGCTCTCTGGTGATCTTCCCGGAGCTTCGCCTGCTGCACCTGGTGCTGAGCCACAGCAGCTGCCTCATCCGCCTCCTTCTGTTTTCCTGTCTGAAGCCTGAACCCACTGTCACTCTGGGAAGGGTCTGCAGCATACAGACAAAAAGGTTTTTTTCTCCTGGAAACAGCTCCATTTTTCATTTGCGCAATCATCACTTGTGTTGATTTGATCAGTTCGGAAGAAGCTGTGAAGGGATCGGAAAGCTGAAGCCCATCTTCAGGGAAAGGAAGGACTTTACCAGCACCACTGAGAGCTTTCCTTTCTCCCAGCATACCACAGCAAGTCTTGGGACGTACAATGGAGGGAGCAGGGATGGAGGAACTCACTGCGGGTCCGTGCAAAGAATTTTTCAGCTTGAGCTGCAGCATTTTGGTTTCAAAGGGTACAGAAATTCTTTTCATGGTCAGAGAATCACTGTGCAGTCTCGCACGTTGGAGCCGGGCTGTCTGATCCTTTTTGTGTTGCAGAGGGGTTTGGTATATTTGTACCTTTTTGGGGTGGTGTTGCTGGTGCTCCCATGGAGGTTCCCACACTTCTCTAACTTTTGCAGTGTTACTGGAGCTGACTGGGGCTGACTGGTGGGCGTTCTGCAGTGTGCTGACCGTTAAGAGGAGCGTGTCAGGGGACATGGGACGACTTGAGCCTCTTCTCTTTTCACGCTGCAGAGTGGCTTCTGCTCTGTTGGGATGTGCAGGTACCCAGGGAGAAGGCCCATCTGTTTCCAAAAACAAAACACCACAGCTGGAGTCTGATCACCCCTGGCCACACCAGGGACACTGCCAACATCGAGGTAACTCTGCCTCAGCTGACCGAGAAGTGTCCTTGCCAGAGCAAGTCAGATTCTGTGCCACACGTCGTATTTACGTGTGGATGGCTCGGTATCCGCTGTGCGGGGAAACTCTGGTTTGTAAAAGGAGTGAGATTCCTCACCACCTCCTCCCCTGCACCCCTGTCTTGTCCTGCAGTTTGTGCTTTGGGAAAAGGGCTTGAGACAAGGAGCAACCGTTGCAGTAGCCAACACCCGAGACCTGCTTGGAGCCGTTACTACTCAGAGCTGTGCATGAACTGGAAATCACAGGACATGCTCCATGGCCCCGCCACGGGGACTGACCTGTGCTGTATGGTGGACACATCAGGATGGATGGTGTGTTTACACCCTTGAGTAGGAGCTAGAGGGGGATTATGACCCAAACTGCATGAGATGCTCAGGCTGGTTCATTTGTCACCTTGCTTTGCAATGTCACACTGTTTGCGTGTCATTGCTTTGCAATACAATCCTGTTTTTCCAGAGTGATGAACCGAAACTTCTGCCCTCCAGAGAGTATTTGCAGTGCAGAAAGGCAGAATGCTGCAAAACAATCTGATGAAAATTACTGCTTGTCCCTCATTCACAGAATTTGGAACTGTTTGATGTGCACACGGGTATGACTGAATCTTAGTTGAACACTGGGAGCTGGGGGTTAGAGACTTTTGGCTGGTGCGACTCTTCTGAAGTGAGCTTTCAGGACACAGCTTAAAAACTAAAATCTCAACAGATTCTGCATATAAAACCTGAGAAAAATTAACTTGAGACAAGTGCCATATGGCCACAGACCATGTTTGTGACCTCGGTACTATCTCATTTTCAAGTTTCAGGTTGCCACATCGTTGCTGGCTGAGGCAATTTACATGTAAGTTTTTAAAACAATTTTCTGAGTTGCTGCTATTGATTAAACACCAACTACTTGAGAAAATTTTTGTGCACAATTCTCCTAAACTTGTAAAAAAATAGAATAAGAATACAATTAAAAAAAACGTAGATATCAGAGAACTAGGTTTTATAGCTAGTGCTGACCACTTGTCCTATTTATTTGATTGATCTAAAGCAGCTTCTGTAGCCATTGCAAGCCCTGCAAGTGGTCTTTTCTGCCGCTGAAAATCTTTGGTCCAGAATGGGCCTGTCTTCTAGAGACCGTTCTAGAGGCTGTTACCTTTTGTTCAGTCCATTCATTGATCTCAGGTGCACTTGTTTGGAGAATTACCATCCTACCTGTCTGTGTGAAGTCCTTACCAGCATCTGCCAGGGCTCTTGCAGAACGTGCTCTCACTGAGGTTCCTGAGGTGAAGGCAGGGGGTTGTCTGGTGCCAGGAATGAAAAGCTTTTTCTGCAGCTCTGCCTGAATACGAAAAGCCTTTTCCATCTCGAGAAAAGACTGCTGCTGCTGGCAAGCTGCTGGTTTCGTCAGTTTGGAGCTGAGAGCTAGAAGACAGAAGGAAAAAGTCATCTCTCAGTTTCACCGGTGTTCAACTTTTTCTATTAAATAAAAATCTTCATAACTGATGGGATTTCAAGTCTTTGGTTATTGTTTTGGCTCTTATCACAGTTTCTAAAGGTCTAGGTATTAGAAATAATTTGATTAGCAGAAGACCTCACAGAATTCAGAAAATGCAGATTTTTTTTTTCAGATATTAACTATACACAACCCATATTTTTTGCCACTAAAATTAAAACATATTGCACTCCCTGCTTGTTTCTACAAGGTATTGTTTCTACAAATCTTTTACCAAGTAGAGTTGCATTGAGGAGGTTAACGTCTGATGGCCTCAACAGCCTGAAAACTTCCTTAGCCCATCAGTTTATCTGCAGCATACAACTTGATTGTAGAGCTGGATTTGTGATAGGTACTGCATTAAATGTCTGCTGGTTTAAAAATAAAACAGCATCTCCCTGTTACCGTTCCAAAGGTGGCTGCTCGTGTGCAGTTGCATTTCCCGGTGATGGCAGATCCTGAATGCAGGTGTCCTGTCCCTTTCTAGAGTATTTTCTAATAAATAATTCAAGCACTGACTCAGCAGCATGTTTCTGCACACACCCGCTGTAAGAATGAATGCTACTACTGATTTCTTTATTTACTCAGTTGGAAAACGACAGCGCCCTGTGTTGAGTTTATACCAAACCTTTTGGAAAGGTTCCAAGGTTTTACAAAAGCCTGGAAATGACAGAGCTATTGCAATGCAACAGCACGTCTACCAGACTGCGCTTCGAAAAGCGGAGGGTCTGTGTATTGATTCGGAGTAAGGCAGTGGGCACTTGAAGCTATTTCTAACTTAATCTAGGAAGTGATGCAGGATTATTGCAGGGGCTGTAGTAGTACTTTTTAATGCTCCATCACCTTTTGATGACTGGCTGCGAATCCAGTGAGACAGCATGAGCTGGTCAGCATCCTGTGTCTGCAGAGGATGCGCCTGGCTGCCAGCGTGGTGTGGTGTCTGCTGAACGCTCTGCCCCGTGCGCTGGTTTTTCTTCCCCACCATCACTCGGTCAGCACCTAAGGTATGGTCCCACTTGACATCCTCAAACTGGAATATCAACAGGCTAGTTGGTGAATTGATCACCATCCTGGAGAAGGGAAGGAGAAGCGGTTAAAAGCCCAGATACCATTAACACAGCAGTAACAGAGCCTTTGCTTCTGCACAATACAAGCCCTGAGGGCACTCAAACAGATCCGAGATAACCATCACTTGTTTAAGGAAGCAGCAGCAATTAGTCCCATCAACCAGATGCTGTACTTTTTAACTCATTCTCTGTATGAGCTCTGTGGGGCTCTTTTCATTCAGCTCTATGACAAAAATAGTTTTAAAAATTATTAGGATGACAATTACCAACCGTGGACTGAGCTTGATCAGTGCAATGCCAAAAGAAAGTGGAGATGCCATGTTACTAGGGACATTTAAAGCTAAATTGGAGGGGTATACTGGATCCAGTTGGGATGGAGTGAGTTTTCTTCATAGCAGCCCATGTATTTCTGTGTTTTAGAGTTGTGGCAAGCCAGCATTGACCCCACAGCAGGGTTTTAGCTATTGCTTACACAGAGGCTGGGAGTTACCTTCAGTTTCGAGGTGCAGAAGTGAACCTCGAAGGATTTTCCGTTACTGGCTTTTATAAAGAAGCAGTAGGTCAGGGAACAGGCAGAGGCTTTGTCAGGCCTTGGCTTGATTCGCCAGCCTCTTAAGAAATTTGGGTTCTGAATTCACATTTACCGTTGGGTCTGTGTCTTTAGTTGTATAGAAACAGGAAATTGTACATTGCTGGATGGACTAAAACCATCTTTTCAGCCATTGTTAACTAAACCGGATTCTTAAAGCAGTCAATAAGCAGGAGAGCCCTTTAAAACTTAATTGTGAGAAGGACAGCAAAAGGAAAAAATACACAATTCCTTAAATTACAGTGTTATCTACCTAATTGGGTCCAGAGGCTGATGGCAGCTGCTGTCACCAACCTGTTTCCTGCAACATAGAAAGAAGATACAGGGTCCCCTTGGGGGCTGGCCATCAACACTTTCAGGCAGGTCCCAGTCAGGTAGTTAAAGATCCGGATGTTCCCGTCAGCACAGCCGCTGATCACGCGGAGATAGAGGAACTCCAGAGACAGAACCTCCCTGCACACACAACATATAAGCATTGGTACATTCACCGTGCCTTCACAAGGTGATACCAACAACAGCCTCTTTTGTCTTGGAGGAGATGCAAAGCTCTGACTCTCCATCCACAGGCTGAACAGAGGAGCTGAACAAAGTATTTGAAAGCTCTGATGGTGAAGTCCTTTGTCATCACTCCATGCCCAAACTAACCAACCAGTATGGTTATGGCCACGTGCTGCATTTTCCATCTCATTTTTATGTCTAGGAAAGTGAAAACAATGTGCTGCTGCAGCTTTCACAGTTCTGATATACAATTAAAGTATTAGGAAGTGGCATAACATACAGTCGGCAGGGTTCATCGTGTACATCAGCCACCCCCAGCACAGACAGTGTCTGTTCCTGACCCAGTACTGGGATACCCTGGTGTAAACAAGTTGGGATCCTTGGAATACTGGTCTGTGCACTGTCAGCCTTAGATCATCCCTGTTTGTGAACAAGTGGTTGTGTATTTCCATTTCAGGTTACTATAGGTCTTCACTGACAAACGCTGGTTGTGACCTCATAGTGCCTGACACTGCTTTTAAGAAGATTTTTGAAAGTGAGGATATTTCAAATACCAGGACTGATAATAGGGCATTTTCTGTTCCCATGAGGGAGACATTTTCTTTACATACTTGGTGGACTGTTAAATACAACTGGAAACCCATTGGATTCCCACCTAGGGTGGTGGAAAGCTATGAGGCATCTCTTCAGCTTTCCCAACATGCTCCATCCCAGGACAAACCCATCAGTGCTTCCTGTGACAAGGTGCCACTGATCAAAGGCCAAGCACTTCACAGGGCCTTGGTGCCCCTCCAATGTCTGAAAAGTAAAAGAAAGAGGTGCAACACTGTCAGCAATCTGATGTAGATACTCTAGCATATCTTATGGCATCCACAACACCAGCCTCATACGCTATACTGCACTTTTTTTCAGGTGACGATATACTGATACACTCTAGGATAACTGTGTTAGTTTTATAAGAAATTATAAGAAATATTCTGGGCTTGCTGCTGCTGCTGAGCTACTAGCACGGAATTAACGTCCATTTTCCATCTTTATGATGCGCTAAATAGATGTTACTGCACTGAGAGCTTTGTGACCTATTGGATATCCACCCTAAAGAGAGTGGCCTGCCCTGCCTTAGTGGAAGGGGCAACTGCAAACTTATCCCAGCTCCAGCTGAGCTATCTTTCATCCAAGACACATCTCAATTTGCAGCTCTTCCCCACAGGTAGAAAGAGCTTCAGTCCTCTCAGATGTGGGCTAGTGCTAATGCTGGGTCCATGCTAAAGGTAGTGAGCAGACTCTGGCCTCAATCTCCATCTGCTTCAGCTTTGGAAGTTGCTTCTGAGAGCCCATATTTTGGGCTAGCCCTTGATACCTCCACTCCCGAGAGCTGTTAGTCAAGCCCTCTCACCCTCTGCCCAGGTTCTGTATGTTTTACAGAACAGACATGAATGTCTCTACAGAGAATGAGTAACGATGGGGGTTAAGCGAGGTGAGTCAAACCCTGGGGTACAACTGACAGTTGTTTGCAAGGCAGCTTTTATACTGGTTGCTCACCAATAATTCTGCAGTTTCTTTTATCACTTTAAACTGTTCTTCGTTTTGGTTTTTTGATTTATTTTTTTTTAATAGCATCATTGCCATAAGCAAAAACTCTAAAACCATCACAGGAGATTTTTGACAATTTAGCACAAATCTATCCACTTAAGAATCTTACTTTGATCAGAGTGCCTGTATCTGCCCGCCAGACTTTCACCAGCCCTCGCTCACACCCGCTGACAACACGGCTGCCGTCTGTTTTAACCACCCAAACGGCACTGCTGTGCTTCAGCGTCTTCAGACACTTCCCACTCTCCAGGTTCCACACTGTTCGGGGCAAAGGGGAGAAACAGTAAATATTTATGCATCAACAATAACTTTTCCTAATTTAATTAAAAGATGCTATTTATTGGAATGACAGTCGCACCTCGTACCTGCAGCTCTGCCTGGAGCCAGGTGTTGGCTTAAAGAGTGTAACTGCATGGCAAAACTGTTAAATGCCCACTCCAGAAAAGGCACATCCTTTTCATCCTTATTCTATAAGCTAACAACAAGAAAATCTCTGGCAAAGCTGAAAGCTGATACCACTCTCAAGATGTGGTCTAGCCCTGTAGCCACAAAGCCGTTAAAACTGAATCAAAGAAATAATGAGAATTTATTCAATGACACAATCAGAGTGCTTGAGTGCGTGTGTATCAGCTTAGGCTGGTCTGGAAGCAAAAATATGAGACACTAGAATTCACCTCCTGATTCATGGGCTTGCTTTCGTACTCACTGCACATGTCACTCATCACAGCTCCGGGTACTCTGCCCGCTTTGCCTTTGCCTGGGAAGCTGCTCATCTTGATCTCACCTTTCACCGTTCCATCTCTGGCTCCCGACACAAACTGTTCATCATGTAAATCCAAGCAGGTGATTGTCTCACAGTGACCATTGAAGATTTTCATACAAGCGCCACTGTAGATATTCCAGCATCTACAAAAAGCCAACCAAAGAGGGAATACAGTGATGAACTTCACTGATAGCTTAATCATCTCAGTTCCTACTTACCGGCCCCAGCTTTTCCCCCATGCACACTCAGTTAAAATCAGGGGTCATTCCACCAAGGTCTCAGAGGACTGGGAATGCCCAAGTCGGGCTGAGTACTCCATTTTTACCAATTTACTTTGTCCTTCTACCTCCAAACTACCCGGAAACATGTGGCTAGATTTCACCTTTAGCATGGCTGCCTTCAATTTACCTGAAAACACAGAGTTTTGCAGATAGAGTTGGTTACTGGCTGGTGGCAGGATGATTTCTGTTGGCTTCATCTGGAGAATAGAAGCAGAGGCTTGAACAAACAGCCCTTTGGGAGGGGAGAAGAGCGGGGAGGACAGAGCCTGAGCCCCCGTGAACTCTTTATTATTAAGTGCTGCCTTTGACAAAGTTGTGAAAATGCTGTGACAGAGCCAGATAACCTGCTGTCTAGCTTTCCACCCCTCATCATGATGCTCCTGAGATTCAGTGATAAATAAGCTGTAAGAGCTGATCACATCTCGTTTCAGGGTGCAGTACCCGGGACGGAGCAGCTGTACAGCAGGCACGAGGGCGTCAAACCTGCTTTAGCTAAAACGCCACAGACAAACCCAGCCTCAGTGAACTTGGTGCCTGAATCTCACTTCAAGTGCCTGTGGGAAACATATCTGGTGTTTTAAGACACTTCAGGAAAAATCTGTGCATTACTCTCTTCCTGTATTCTCATTCAGCACTGGGTGAAACTGGGAAACAGAAGCCATCCTAGGCGAGTGGGGGACGTGTTTCTATCTACTGTCCTTTCTTCATTACTGTCATGAAAGTGATAGCAGGAGGACTCCAGAAGGCTGGAATGGAGGGATTGAAGTTTCATTTTTCCCAGCTTTTCCAAGGGGCTGGTATCCTGGGGCATAGTCCCAGCGCTGCTCACCTGATGCTGAGATCAAAGCTTGCGCTGAGGACGAACCCTTTCTTCTCCTCCAGGAACAGAGCTTTGATGCTCCCAGCATGGCCAGAGAGCAGAGGCAGCACTTCCTTCATTCCCGACATACCCAGGAACCTCACTTTTCGGTCTGCAGAGCCAACAGCTACCAGGTTCCCACCGCTGTAGTGGATGATTCTGCTTGGGTCTGATCTGGGTAAGAAACAATGACAGAGAGGAGCTTTAGCCAGCTGGCAGGGTACAACAGGCTGGGATGGGCATTCCTCTGGTGCTTAGTGGTCTTCACTGGGCAACCTGATGGGCAGTATGCTTCAGCGGGTGGATCCTTTGCATAACCAGGCTCCCTAGCTCTGCATAGCTGTGTTTGCATCTGGAGGGTGAGCTTAAAAGTAGGAGAGGGCTCCTCCCAGCCCCATATCCTTTGCGATACACAGTGGATCTCTTACCCTTTTGGTATCTTC
Source organism: Pterocles orientalis (assembly GCA_011057875.1). Taxonomy (NCBI): domain Eukaryota; kingdom Metazoa; phylum Chordata; class Aves; order Pterocliformes; family Pteroclidae; genus Pterocles; species Pterocles orientalis. Next base: position 20,940 of record WKFP01014003.1, on the reverse strand, counting down.
ATAAAAAACTATACTTGACACTGAGGATTTCTTAAGACTGATGCTGAGAGACCCTTTCTCCAGCCACACATTCCCACAGAGGGGTCAGAGGGAAGGGGACAGGTTGGCAGAAGCTGCTGTTTGGCCCTACAGCCAGGCAGGCTACTCACTGGTCCACAAGGACACAGCTGTTGTAGGAGCCACAGAAGACATTTCTCTCTTCCAGCTGGATTGTGTCAGTTTGCAGATCATGGTAGGCTGCCTGCAAGTTGTCTTTCTTCTCCTGATGGAAGGAGAAATAGGGAAAAGTGACTTGGGGAGGGAGGAATCCAGCATCACTCCATAGCATTAAGCACATCAGCTGTGTCCCCGCTATAGTGATGAGACCAACAGAAAGTGCTGCCAAGGAACATCCAGAGCACAGGAACTTCTGGCTAGTGCAGAAACACGGGTTGTTCCCATGCCACGTTCCATGGCAAAAAATGGAAGATTTGGCAGCTGCACCATTTATTCTTTGGGAAAAAGGCCATGTCCTCATGATGCTGCCCAGCCTTGCCAGCACATCAAGGCCATGCAACTGGGGGACACTGTGGGACAAGACAGGAGATCAGCAACACAAGCTCCCTCCCATGCAAGAAGGTGCTGAGCAGGCAGTGGTCCTTGTGAACTGCTCACGATGGTACCAGCCAGGAGCAGGAGTGGGAGAAGAGCAAAGTAACTCCAAACGCACAGTCCTGTCTTCCCAGACCACTAGGTCCTCCTTCCTCCCCAAAAACTGAAATACAGGATCCATGGAGGGCAAACAACTTCCAACATACCTTTGTTTCACTTCCCCCGTTCTGGTCTTTCACTTCAATGACATCCCCCTCTTCATTTAACTGAGGAATTGTCACATCAACCATTTTAGCATAGTTTGAAACTGCTCCTCGAGGGCACAACCCCTGGAATAAACCCAGAGAGACAACACAGTCACCGCAGAGCCCATGCTCACAGAGGATACTGCTCGTGTCTTGGTGCTTCAGCACCTCCATGGGATGCTGAGGGTCCATGCAAAGCTGAGCTGCACACGCTGGCTCACTGTTCTTGTTTAGGAGACCTGGCTTGCATTTACCACTTTGTTGGTATAAGGTTTAACTTCTTGTGAAAAATTGCTTTTTATTTTTTCTAAACGCTGGTCTTAAGCTTTTAAGAGGCTGCAAAACTTTTTCATTTCAACAGAAAAAAATTTCAAAGTGCATCTCATCTTTGGTGAGCACTCGATTCAGAGTCCAAACCCACTGAGACAGAGGCTCTCAAAGCATCTTTATCAATATTTAAGATTCATTTGTAAAGTGTGAAACCTTCCATTAGGTGTTCTTTAAATGCTAGCACAGAGCTGAGATTTCTACGCTCTTGTCACAAGCCAAAGCATGCAAAGATCCCTGCCTTTGTCTCTTTGGGGATTTACCTTTACCCTTGGTGTATGGCGGGTCTGTACTAACCAGGTCGAGCCTTTCCTAGGAATTCAGCTTTACCGTGTCCCAACCACCAGCTCTGACTTCTCAGGAAGAAACTTGGCATTTCCCTCTTCCCATGCGGAGTAAACAAAGCTCATTTTTGAGCAGCCTCAGGGAGCCATTGTAGCTCTGCCCAATTTCCACCAGCTCCTGAAATTCCAGTATTTGCATTTGTGACCAAACTCAGTTTTCTTAATTACAAGAATGTTTAGATCCATTTTTAGAGCTGCAGGCTCTCTGAAGGTCAGCAAAGGCCATTCTGCTGTGCTTACTTGTGACAGTCTGAACATCTAACCTGGCTCCACTCTGCAGATGGAGGAAGAAGGAGCAGGGTGAAGTGGGGAGGTGGCCTCTGCTAAAGGTATCTCCATCTGATGGCTTGGGTGGTAACAGAAAAACCTCTTTTAAAAGTGCATAATAAGGGCAGCAGCCCAGGCATCGTACCTGCAAATAGAGGATGCTCTCCCGTACTATCTTCTGACACACACGTTCCCTCTTCACCTCGCTGGCCAGGAAAGCCCAGCATCTATTCACAGAAGCACACGTGGTGAGGGATTTGTGATCCAAAAACCCTGAGGAGTTAAAGGGACAGATTGACAACCCCACAGACACTCTAGAGACCATTTATAACCCTTTGGGGAAACCACCCTTGGAAAACCAGAGCAGCTTTACCCAGGATGTACATGGAGAGGTGAGGGGGCAGGTGGCAAATTAAGTCCTTGGACTTGTTGACATTAGAGGGTGACCGCAGAGATGCAGGAACCACGGTGGCATCTTGATCAGCTAAGGACATAGCAGGCAAGTTGCCCTCAGCATCAGGACCATCCTGGGTGAAGCACCCCGTGTTCTGGGGCCAGGAGTGCATTGCTGGTGGCTGGTCACCTAGAAGAGAGGGGAATCACCAGTCTTGTGAGTGCTTGAGCTTCGGTGGCTGTTAAGGCTACTGCTGTTGGTAATGCTCTGCAAGAGTTGGCTGATCTTACCCCGACTTTTACAAATCCCTCTGATATTGTATGGTCAAAGGAAAGCGCTGAGAACACTCAGTGTCTCGCAGGACAGCACACACCAGTGGTGTTTGGGGACAGAGGCGGGTGGAGTGACAACTCTTCCCATTCACCACTGTCCTGGACTATAGCAATGCCTTTCCACAGCTGGGAAAATTAGGTATCTAATAACTAAATTATACTATCTTGTTTATTCTGTCCCTTCTTGCTATGCAGAATTAGTCCCTTCAGCCTTTCATTACTAAAACCATTCAGCTCATAACCACTCCTCCTGAGATGCGTTGCCCAGAAGAATTCATACAAGAAAACTTTTTCCATTACATTGTTGCCAATTGTGCTCCATGATGGGCTATATTCTCCCCCCTTTAGCAATCCCCTCATTTCCAGGGTTACCCACACAGGCTGGCACCAAGGCAGAGCCAGCCCCGGGGGGCCAGCGCTGGGTCAGGATCAAGCTGTGGGGTCCAAGTCCCATCTGGCCTGTCCTCTGCTGCCAGGAGCACCCCATTCCCCCCATGACCTGAGCTCACCCCTGGTTTTGCCCACTCATTTCCTGGGAGCATCAGAGACCTAAACAGTACCAGATTTGCCATATTAACCAGAAGGGTAATAGCACAAGGCAAATCAAGCTACAATTAACAGTTATGTTGGCTGTGCTGCTGCTTTCGACACTACCCTCTGCACTGCCCGCACAGGGAATTCTGCCCCATGCACTGAATACCTGCCAGAGAGGGGAGCGGCCAGAGCAGCATCGGGAGGTGCTGGACTGCTGCCGGGAACCCCATTGGTACAACCGGGGAATGGGATCCCCACCTTGGCATCATCCTGGGCATCTCCCCTGGCTGCAGCCTGGCCCAGAGCACACCCCGAGAAAGCTCAGGGGCAGATCATCTCTGGGACAAACAGCTCAGAGGGACTTCAGGGCCAGGCTGGATGAGGCTTTGGGCAACCTGGGCTAGCGGGAGGTGTCCCTGCCCATGGCAGGGGGTGGCACTGGGTGGGCTTTAAGGTCCCTTCCAACCCAACCCACCCTGTGGCTCTGTGACTGCAGCACTCGCTGCTCCCCAGGGGTGCACTCACGGACAGCGGATAATCGCGGTGCCCCCCTCTGCAGACAGCAGATCCCGCCGCGCGGCCCCGCTCACTGCCCCGGGCCGCCCCCGCCCATCCCCGCCGCGTCGCGGCTGCTAGGAGACCCCCGCTCCCGTAAACCGCCCCCGCCCCGCGCCGCCGTATTGCCGCTAATAGCCGCGCCTGCCACTCGCGGAGAGCCGCTAACCGGCACCCGGGGGGCTCTGCCCGGGCGGCGGGGCACAGGCACCGCGGAGCCCCCGGCAGCTGGAGAGGGAAGGAAACGGGTGTGAAATAGCCCCGGGAAGGGGAGCACCCTTGGTCCTTGGACACCGCGGGGTTTGGTGCTTAGACACAGACACCCAGAGGCAGTAGGTGTGAACTGGCTGGTGCGGGTCCAGGGGGTGTTTGGGGAGAGACGGGGCAAAGATGCTTCACAGCCAGCTTGCTTCAGTCAAACACTCCTATTGCTATTTAGCTTCCCAACTCCCAAGCTTCCCCAGGTTGAAAAAGAGAGACCTCATTCCATAATCACAGGATGGTTTGGGTAGGAAGGGACCTTAAAGATGGTCTAGTTCCACCCCCTGCCATGGGCAGGGACACCTCCCACTAGCCCAGGTTGCCCAAAGCCTCATCCAGCCTGGCCTTGAACCCCTCCAGGGATGGGGCATCCACAGCTTCTCTGGGCAACCTGGGCCACTGCCTCACCCCCCACACAGGAAAACATTTCTTCCTCACATCTCATCTCCATCTCCCCTCTTTCAGCTTCAAATTGTTCCCTGTCATCCTGTCCCCCCACCCCCAATCCAGAGTGCCTCCATTTAGTTACCCGAGTCAAAAACACATGCAGAATAAGAGCAAGGGCTTGTTCATCCATCATTTGGAAGAAGGTAGGAGGATTAACTGGGTCATAAAAAAAAAAAACTTTTGAAAAGATGATGAGCATTGCAGAACAGCCCAGGGAGGCAGCAACAGTCTCGTACCTCCCCCAGGACTCCCCTCACCCATTGCAGAGCTGGGCACAAATGTGTCAGAGCTGCAGGGCCACATACCTGGGGCTTGCTCCACGCACAGGGGGCTTGGGGCTCTGGCTGTGCCCATTGGGCTCCTTCACTCACTGCGAGCAGGACTGGGATGGACAGAAGGGCAGCAATGGGCAGGCACCCAATGCTCTCTGCCCTGCGGAGATTCCAGCACTGCCAGCGCAGTGGTTTCAAGTTTGGTGCATGCAAAACAAACATGTGTGAAGCTAGCAGCCCTACGGGCTCAGACACTCGAGCCGCCATCCCATGCATGTCCCCACAGTCACATTTGCCACATGGGATTTTAACTGGACTCTTTGGAAGAGCGAGCAGAGAAGCAGGGCAGTTCTTCTCCAGTGCAGGGTTGTTCTCCTGACACAAAGAGCTGTGCCCCAGCTTACAGCAAATCACCCCCCACCCTTCACCAGTTCCAAACCCAGCTACAGGCTGCCTGGGTGCTTGTTGGATTAAATCAAAGCTTGGGGTTCCCTTCTGCAGAGATCACACCCCCTCCCAGAGATGCATTTCACTCCCTGGGCACAGCAACACTCCCCTTACCTCCCTTCCCAGAGAGCTGCTGGTATCTAGGGAATAATCTTTGCTTGTAAAATGGTCCAGCTAGGATGGCAGCACCCACCATTGAGAAACTGCCATCCCAGGGTGAGAGAAGTCCCCCAGCAGCCCCCATCTCACCTACCTCCAGGAACACCCAGCCACCTCTCCCCAGGGCAGGCTCCCTGCCATCCCCCTCCCCACAAGGAGGTACAAGCACCCCAACAAGGCAACACCCCTTAAAACCAGCGCTGACACCCAACTATAACCCCAGTTACCCCCCTGCTCTCCCACCCAGGCTCTGTAGAGACCCCCAGCCCCACTGCTGAGACAAGACCCTCTGCAACAAGCCTCACCCCCTGCCTGGGAGGGAACAGGAGGGCTGGGAGCACACCCCACCCTGCCAGCCCCCCCAGAGGTACCTTACAGCTGCACACAAACACACAGAGCTGAGCAGGCACCCAGGATATTTGCTAGAGGTAAATATTGACATGAGGGACCTCAGAGAGGCACAGCCCAGCAGCTGAGACAGCAAGCTGGATGATTTTTTTTTATTTTTTTTTTATTTTTAAGTCTGCTGTGCTCTCCCACATAATCCTCCCAGACTCCAGCTCTCCTAAACTGCAACTCAGCCCTTTTATTGGGAACCTGTGCTCCTTCTCCAGCTGAAACCATTTGGCCGCTGGTGAAGCTCAGGTGGCTCTGCCTGTCCCTGGTGCAGGCAGGGCTGTCCCCTTGCCCCCCGCCTGCCTGCAGAGCCCTCCCCAGGGTCAGGGCCGTGGGGATCAGTGTTTTGAAGCAAGCAATAAATTCCTGAGATGTGTAAGATTCATTTGAAGATTAAAGCTATGGAGGCAAATCAGCTGAGACAAACTGAATGTTTTCTTGGCTCCTGGGACACACAAAAACCTGGGAAAGGTGAAGACACCCCAGGAACAGCCTGTATCTGGGAGGTTTGCGCTGGGAAGAACTGGATGCAATGGGAAGCACACTGGTTTTCCAAGGGCTGGAGACACATTCAGCCACCTGCTGGTGGGAGGGGGAGCCCAGGCCATCGCTGAGGGCAGGCAGGGTGGGCACGTCTCTGGGTCATTTATCCCTTGCTGAGGCATTTAAAGAAAAAAACCTGTTTTCTTTAAAGTCCCAATGTTTTGGAATAAAGGCTGGAGCATGCCTGGATGCTGGCAAGTAAATCCCTCTTTGTGCAGGGGTGCTTAAAGAAGTGCAAACACAGAAGAGATACGGAGCACCCTGAGAAGGACACGGGGACTTTGGTGGCAAAATGCATCTTGGTTCCCAAGCACAACACCCCTCTCCAGAAGCACATTTCCCCCGACACACCATTTGTTAACATTTTGGTGGCGTAAGGGTTGTTCACAAGGGTTTCATCCCTGTGCCCTGGATGCGGGGATGGGAGCGAGCGTGATTTGCAGTGTCACAGACTTTGTGTAGTGCTGGAGGGTACAGAGAGGGGACAAAGCAGGGCAGCAGAATTATTCAGGGTTTGTCACCTTGGTTGTTGTGGCTGGCTCACACCCCCCTGAGCATCACTGCCCGTATGTCAGGAGACACCGCACACGTCCCTATAAACACCAGCTCCAGCTGCGATGGTTATTTTTATTGCAGAAGCACTCTTAATCTCTCCCCAAAACAAAGGAGTGCCCAGTGCAGCCCGGGGAGCCGCAAGCAGCCCTGTCCCGAGGAGCTGGAGCTCCAACCAGAGCTGATAACACAGTGGAGGAAAATCCAGTGCTGACTTCCTGGTGTTACTGGGATTCATGGGGGAAGGGTTGGGAGCCACGACGCCTGCAGAGCTGGTGGCAGAGGTGCCTGGCAGTTCTACCGGGAGAATTCCAAAGCAATCCTCCTGCGTGGTGGCTGCTGCGGCAGCGTTCATGGTCGTGTGGCTTGTTCTGGTTTCCGAAGATGTGAAGGCACCTGGAAGACCCCTTCCTTCCCCACACTGCTCTCTGCCTAAGGGGACGCCGGGCGCCGAATGGCAAGGAACTTGCCCGGTATCGCCCTTGCCTCTATCTTGAACCATAGGGAGGATAAATCCGTCTCCTCGTAGTCGCCATCAAGCTGGAAGGTGAAGCTCTGGAGCAGGTTGGTGAGGAAGAGGAAGAGCTCCATGCGGGCCAGGGCCTCTCCGGGGCACATCCGCTTCCCTGGGGACAGAGAGGTGGAGGTGAGCACCGGGCTGATGGTTCCATCCAGCGCTTAGGGAAAAAAGGGCATAAAAGGATAGCGAGGAAGCTCAGATGAAGGGTATCAGTTGATGCCAATCGCTATTCCTGCTGATGGTCCTGGGAGCGGAGCCGCTGCAGGCAGGGAGCCGGCAGAGCCGATGTGCAGGGCTGTGCACTGACCTGCCGAGAAAGGCATGAAGGCTTCACGCTTCCTGAACTCGCCGTTCCCATCCAAGAAGTGGCCTGGGTTGAATTCGTTGGGGTTCTCCCACTGGGTTGGATCCGTATGCACGGAGGAAAGTACCGGAATAACAACCGTGTCCTGCGGGAGAGGGACAGGCAGGGGAGCAAGGAGGGACATCAGCACCGTGAAAATAGGGCTCTGCTGCCATGGATGAGCAACTGGGGGGCACGGGGGAGTGCGGGGGGGCTGAGTGCACACCCTGGTGCCCACCCAGCCCTCCTGTGGGGAGGTGGTCTGGAGCAATGGCTCTGCTGGGACAGCTAATGTGGGGTCTGCTGTCCCCATGGTCCTGCCGGTCTCTGTGCAGCTCTTGAGACAAAAATTATTGAGTTATTCCCACTGATTTGTGTTAAAACCCCTCTCAGTGCACAAAGTCCGAAGGAGGGAGGTGTTCCTTCAGGGTGGGTGTTGTACGAAACACTTGCTGTCAATCCTGGACTGGTGCTGTCCCCGGATCTGTCATGGGGTAGGGGTCCCCATGCTGGGGCGAGCTCATGCTCCCCAGCAGCTCTGCACATCTCCCCAGGTGGAAAGATGTGTTTTCCAGGACAGGCAAGGGACGTGGGAGGCTGGGCAGCAGCGTTCACCTCCCTCTACTCCTCCACTAAAAGCTTATCTCCATCTCCCCCCTCTGAGGATTGGGAAAGACCCAGGACCTTCCGGAGTGAGCAAACAGTCCAGAGGCAAAGGCAAATCTCATTCAAACCCTCCCTGCCACCCCTCCCCTCGGGGACACTGAGAGTCTGGGGACACAGAGTCCAAGGCCACCATGTCTACCTTGGGGATGGTGTGGCCCCTGAACACGATGTCCTGCGTGGTCATCCGCGGGAAGTTCTCAGTGCGGTTATTGTGGTAGCGCTGCATCTCGTGGACCACCGCGTTGGTGTAGGGCATCCTCAGCCTGTCCTCCGTGCTGGGGGCGCGGCCGGCGCCCACCACTGCCTTGATCTCCTCTTGGACCTTGGCTAGGGAAAAGGCAGCGTGGAGCTGCAGTGCTCGCTGGGCAAAACCCCCCGTAATTTCTGACCGCCCCCCATGGACACCTGTCCTAGAGCCAAAGGGTGATCTAGCAGAGAGGGAACAACCCCGCATACCCCCTTGTAGAGACCAGAAAGAGGGTCTCTGTCCACGGACCTCCCTGGGTCAGGCAGGTTCAAAACATCTCTCATAGGCCAAACTGGGGCCAGCTGCACAGGCAGGGACGGTGAAAAGGGAGCAGGGACCCGGATTCCTCTGGCCTGTGTGAACCTGTGCGTAAGGGCTGTCACCCTTGGGTGACCCGTGCAGGATGGTTTTGGTGTCCCCCCAAACAGAACCCTCCAGGGCTGGCACTGTCTGTCTGCACCTTGGCTGCACCATGACCTCCTTGGGCACAGGGAGCAGCTGTTGTTCCTCACCTTGAATATGGGGGTGTTTTGCCAGGATTAGGAGGAAGAAGACCAGGGTGTTGCTAGTAGTCACTGTCCCAGCCCCAAAGAGGTCGAATACTGACATGACCAGGTCTTCGTCGCTGTACATGTTCTCTGGGCTGAGCTTCTCCTGCAAAGATGCAGTGGAGAGGGCATTCAGCATCGTCTGGGTGATTCTCCAGTCTGCAGCCAGGTCTGGAGGGCAGCCCTCACCCCCCTTTGCACCACCGCTACCTTCTCCCCTCTCGTAAGGAAGCAGTCAATGTAGTCTCGGGGGCAGCTGGGGTCCAGCGTCTGCTTGTGAAGCTCGACTCTTTCTCGGATGTAGTCCTTCAGCTTCTCGCACTCAGCCAGGGATTTCTTGTGCGGCCCTGGGAGGCGGAGCATGACGCTGGGGAAGGTGTTGTAGACCTGTGAACGGAGGAGGCACAGCAGGGTTTGGATGCCTAGACAGAGCCTCCCACACCTTCCCTCAGAGCCGTGCTGTCCCACCAAAGCCAAGGAGCCACCCAAAGCCAAGGAGCATCCCTCCACCGCCCAGGCATGTCAGATGTGAGGATGCTGAGCACAGCGAGGATGCCTACCATGGCGATGGGGGAGATGAAGAAGCTGATGTAATTCCCAATCATGTCCAGTAGCTCCAGAAAGGCCATGTCGCTGTAGCTGTAACGGCTCCCGAAAACAACGGAGCAGATCACATTGGAAACTGCGTGTCTGAACATTGTCATCGGCTCAAAGGCATTGCCTGCAGCCACAGAAGAGGCAGGAGAAGCATCCAAAAGTCAACAGTTAATAAATAACATGGCAAACACCCTTCCTCTCCCTTCAAGCCCCTGTCCTTTGAACTGCGAGCCCTGGTTGAATCTGCTGGGTTGAAGAGCCAAAGCAAAGACCCCTCCTGAGCTGTGGGCTCCTGCATCTGCCTGCCTGCTCCCAAACCCCTCCCCAGTGGTTGGGATTGAGGAAAGCAGAGGTGTCTCCAGGTGCTTTGGGCTCCTGCAGAGCATCTCCCTACGGCAACCAGCCCTTCACCAGCTCCACACACCAGAGGCAGCGGAGCCAACCTACGACCAAGCTTCCAACTCCTCCTGTATTCAGGAAGCTCCAGAAGAGGCAGCGGGACTGGCAGCAGCTCAGTTTTGTTGGGGAGGAGGACATCACCCTGATAACCCCCGTGTTGCCGGGGCAGTGTCTGCATTCTCAATGCCACTCAATTTAATTTCCTATTTCTGTCCTTTTGGCATGAAATGTTCCTCAGTGGTTGCCACCAGCTGCACCAGTTCAGGAGCCCTTTCTCTACAAGGATCATCCACACCAGCCATTGCAAACAGCTTCAGGGACTACCGATGTCCTGTGAGGCCACTCTGTGTCCTCCATCTGCCCTGGGGGCTGGGGTAGACAGGACCCACATCACCTTCCAGTTTTGCCAGCCGTTCCACCAGGTGCTGGGCTTCCTCCTGCACCCGCTGCGACATGGAGCTCTTCCCCATCCCAAAGTCCCGCAGGGTGCTGAGTGTGAACCTTCGCAGCTCCCGCCACTTCTTCTCATTGTTGGAGACAATACCTGGAGGGAGGAAGTGGAGACCACTCACCTGCCTGCCCCACCGCTCCTCCATGGGAACGGGGAACCCTGAACCCAGCTGAGGAGCAATCAGGCAATAAGCCAAGGGAATGACCCTGGTGTGTGCACAGTGTCCGGCAAAGGCTGAGGATCAATACAGAAACTAAAAACAAAGCTGGAACGGGGCAACTGGAGGACGAGGGGTAATGGTTTTAAATTGGAAGAGGGGAGATTGAGATGAGATGTGAGGAAGAAATGTTTTCCTGTGCAGGGGTGAGGTAGTGGCCCAGGTTGCCCAGAGAAGCTGTGGATGCCCCATCCCTGGAGGGGTTCAAGGCCAGGCTGGATGAGGCTTTGGGCAACCTGGGCTAGTGGGAGGCGTCCCTGCCCACGGCAGGGGGTGGGACTGGATGATCTCTAGGGTCCCTTCCAACCCAAACCATCCTGTGATTCTATGCTGTCCTTGGACAAGAGGCTTAATAGTTGGAGGGAGTTGCAGAGCTGGAAATGGGTGTTTGAGGTCTTGGGTGTTGACTCCTTCTCTAGACTCGAGCATGGCCAGCTGCAGTCGGGGATGTTCTGCTCACCTAGAGCAGTGTCTAGAAGAAATCCAGACACCTACCATAATCATTTGACAGCTCCGTCAGAAGCGGTATTTCAGGTCTCCCTCCAAACTCCTCGGAGTGGCCCAGCAGAGCATCCTTCACCACCTCGTACCCGCAGAGCACCACCACCGGCTTTGGCCCCAGCCAGACGGTGAAGATGGGGCCGTACCTGCTGCTGAGCTGGGGGAGGACGGGAAAGCTGCGGTGAATGAGAGTCCCACACCCCAGCCCTTCGTTTCTTTTTAAATTGTGTCTCGTGTCCCCAGTGCTGGTGAATGGCTGTGTGGGGAGGGGAAGCGCCTCCCTCAAAGCCAACGTCCTTGCCCCGCTCCCATCCCAGCCCTGTCCCCACTGGGGTTCTGATCCCAGTGCCACTTTGGGGTTTCGAAGCGTTGTCCCCAGGAGGCAGCTCTGGATGGCAGCAGTGCTGCAGCCTGGAGAGGGGTCAGTGTCACGCCATGTGTCCCTTACAGGAGGAGGGAGACTTCAATAGCAGCATTGATCGTGCTCCTGGTAGCAGGGATTGAGGCAATTTTGTCAGAGCAAGAGAAGAGGGAGGGAAAAAGAGAAAAGCAAAGTAGGAAAATTGTCACTTGCATGATTCCCCTTTTGTTTTGGCACGGGACATTCGTGCTTTCTCTCCTGCTGGGACTGGGAGCGGGTCTGGCACTGCCAGCTCTTCTCTTACCTTCTGGTAGTTCTTGTAGAGGGGCAGGACGTCCTTTTGCCATAGGTTGCCTAAAATGGGACATGGGGTTGGTCCAGGAGGCAGCCGGCTTCTCTTCATGTTGCTTCTCCAGAACAGGAAACACAGAATGGAGAGGAGGGTGACGAGCACCCCGGCCAGTCCAGCATCCATCCTTGCCTGTGCTGCTGAGCAGGGAAAAAAATTAAAAAATTCCCCCCTCCAGGGAGAAAAATCACAACTGAGCAGTGAGCAGAGAGGAGCTGAAATCTGCTGCCTCTGCACTTCCCTGCGCTCTATATAAGCACAGCCGTTCCCACATTCCAAGGGTCATCCCCTGCGTGTCCCCCCTTGCTCTCCGGGCGGTCGGTGACACAGAACACAGGTTTCTCCTGGACAAGCACGTACCTGGCCCCGCCGTGTTGTACCACGGGTCTCAAGGGCGTGACGTGGGGTCCTGGGAGCGTTGCAAAACCCACAGGCATGCCAGGGGAGGTAGTGGCTCTCCCTTCCCTGCATTGCTGAGTCAATTTTTGCTCGGTGCTCCCTTTTGGTGACGTGTGGTGGAAAAAGTTGTCACTGTCCTGGCAAAAGCTCACATGTCACCACCAGGTCATTGCACATTTTGTCACTGCTTTGCTTACCAGAGCAATGACCCAGGAGGGGACATTCTTGTAAACGGAAACTGAGGCAGCCCGAGACCAGGGCGTGCACGGCTGGTTGGGTCTGTACTGGGTGTAGGTTAGGTGACAGTTTCCCATCAAACCCCTTTCTGATGGAAAATGAGTCAGTCCTGGGAAAAACAACAATTTTCTTCTGAAATATTTGGGGGCTCCACTTGGGTTTTGGAGGAACACCAACCCAAGGTGTTGCGGTTGTTGCAGGCGTGGGGTTAACTCTCCCCTGGGCTCCTCCAGCCTCCTCGGGGCTCCCCTGATGCTTTTGAGCATCTTGCTCTGAACACCAGCACATCTGGCTGCATGTGAGCACATCTGGCGCTGGTTCAGCCACCAGGGATGCTCGATGCCACTGGTCAGGCTCATCCCAGCTGAGCTCTGGGGGATGCTCTCCATGGCCCTGGTGAGATTCCTTATCCAGGTCTATACCAAATCTCTCTCAAATCACCAAAAAGCAACTGGCGATGAACCTTCCACAGCCCTGGGACTGCTGCTTTTCATTATTTCGATGTTTTTCCCCCTGTCCTATGCTGCTGGGGGGGAGGAGGGGGCTCCACCAGCACCCCGAACGCACTGGGAGGTTGGGGGGAGAGGGCAGTGGTGGCTGGAGGGGCAGCCCCACAGCGGTGCCAGGAGCCCCGTAGCAAAGACCCCCAGGGGCTGAGGCCAGGAGGGTACCGTGACTCACCTGTTTACCCTGTCCCATCCTGTCCTGTCCCTGCCCTTCCCACAAATTGCTCTAAATTCTTGGCTTGGGTGCCCGCAAGCGGGGAACTTTGCTTGGGGAGGTGATGTAGTGACCGGGATTTTGGCAGGGGGTGAACAGCCTCTCGGTGACTGACACCGGTTTTTCCATGGCAGCCAAACCATACAAAGGTATCACTCGAACAACAGGAAAAGAAACATCCGTGGGGATTCATTCGAGCTGCAAAGTTTAAATCCAGTGGAAAATTCCCACTTCTGCGGGCGAGCTCAGACAGAGCCCGTGGCCGCCTGCCTGGACACTGACAGAAACACTCGTTGCTCCAGCAGGTTTTTTCTAAGTTGAATGTCTCTAATGCAACAAAAAAGTAGAGCATTGTTGTATCCCATTTTTAATGAAATAAAGAAAACAAACAAATCACTCTGGGATCTGTGAGTCCATGTCACCAGACAAGATGTTTAACAAGAAATAACTCCCAGGGATGATGAAACTTTGCCTTTGCCTTCTTGGACTGCTTGTTGGAACCAAGTGCTTCAGCACTTTCTGGGGCTGGGACCTACTGTGAGCCCAAACCGCTTCGTATGGACCCAGAGCCATTGGTACTTTGTCTTTCTGCTGATTTTCTGATAAGGGCTCCTGGGGAGCAGGGGTCTGGAGAGAAGCGGGATGCTGCAAGGCTTTGGGATCCCTTCAGGAGCAGCTGGTGAGACCTTTCTGCCCCAAAACCTAAAACAGTAGGGACAGGTCAGCAAAAACCCACATGCATAGCCCCATGTGACATGACAAAAAAGAGGAGAATTTCTAAAAAGAAATAAAAATCCATTTAGAGATTGCCAGTGCCTTTGGATTTTAATTCAAAGTCATGTTTTGGGATAAGACTCACACAGAAATAACACGTAAAAGCGATCAGGGAGAAGAGCAGCCCAGGCTGGCCCCACATCTGCTCCCAGAGCACAGGGAGACGTCTGGTCCCAGCCGTGCCCGGTCCTGGGGATGGGATGGAGCCATTTCTGGAGACTTCGGGTCCACAGGCTTCCAAACACAGCCTTCGTGGCAGCGCCGATGGGTGGCTGTTACACCGGGCGAGGTGCCAGCCTGGGCTTTCCAAAGCCCACCCTACCCCCACGCCCTCCTCCTCCCACCCTTCAGCTGAACCCATTTCCAGGGCTGGTGCCCAGATCCCAGCGTGGGTATGAGGCAGAGCTGCTCCTGTGGGTTCCCCTCATCTCGTGCTTTGCTTCAGCTCAGCTGGCTCGGAGTAAGCTGTTACACTCACGCTAAGGCAATTAACGTTATCCTAATGCAATTTTTCCTCACCAGCAGCCCAAAGCCTCTGGAGGTGCTCTGCCCACCCCAGGGTCTCGACTGTGCAGAACGAAGGATGCGTAAAAATAGCTGCAAACCTTTTTCATCTCTCCCCCTTTCCCCTCTGCAAGCCCAGGGGTGAGACAGCCCCGGCACCCAGGCCAGCTCGTGACTGTGCTGGGAGTATTTTTGGTCGCTCTTAATAATGCAGCAGTCCTCCCTGCATCCGTGTCTGGCTGTAATTAGAGGGCCAGTGTCATTTGTCATCGCTGCCACCTCCTCTCACTGGGATGCAGCTCCACAGTAGCATGATGCTAAAGCCCCTTTCATGCTGCGGGGGCTTGTTTCTGGGTTTTTTTATGGGATCCCACAAGAAAATCCCATTTTACACCACTGACCGACCCAGACCTGCCCTGGCGTGATTTGTCTTCGTAACAGAAACGTGATTTATGTGGTCCCAGGGCTTTCTCCAGGGTGAGGCAGGCAAAGTGATGGAGTTTAACCCACCCACCGTCCTCGTGCTGCCAGTCCTCACCAGTGTGTCCCCACAGAGGTCCCCATCCGAGCCACCCGCCGTGGTGGCTGCTGGTTGGGGATGCAGAGCACCAGCGTGCCGTGGTCCAGGCTCCTGCTGACCAGCCCAGCAGCACCGCCACCGAGCTGGGCTTTGAGATACCCACAGACCCAACCCTGCACCCTTGGAGGAGCATCAGGCCCTTCCTTCATCCATCTGCACGTCACGGTTAACCCAACAGGAGGCTGGGCTGGTTTTCCATGGCTTGTTCATCACCCCACGGGGAGGACGAGGCTTTCTCCAGTGCTAGTGTGTCTTCTGGTCCTAACGTCCATGAAACACCTCAAGGGTCTCTGGGAGCCCTGCGGGACACCAGGGACAGGTCCTGCTGCGAGGGGGGGACAGGCAGGTGGTCCTGCCTCCCGTCTTGCTGAGTCGGAAGATGCAATTAAAGCGGGAAGATGAAGCAATTCCCATTTGCATTCAATCAATGTCATCATCAGCTGGCTTCTGCTCTACCCATGGGTTTGGTTTTAATACAGGAGCAACAGCTACGGTGTTGGGAACAGCCGTGGAAAGGACGATGGTTAGTCAGGGACTGCCAGCCTTCATTCTGGTTCCTTCAGCACTCAGAAAGAAAGAGAGAGACAGACGTTTTGCCATTAATCGGGGCTTGCACAGGAGGCGGATGAAGGCAGGCTGGGTTTGAGGTGCCCTGCAGCATCACCCTGCTCCAGAGCCATGCACAGCGAGGGCGGCGTGCCCTGAAGGTCGCTCAGCCCGGGAGAGCCAGGCGTGAAGGCAGCCCCGGTATCTGTTAGTATGTGACCGGAGACATGCGCTGATGGAGCACGGTCCTGGTCTGCGGGTGCACGGACACCCCTGTCCCCATACTGTGAACCACAGAACCCGGAGGAATCGCCAGCGGGTGGAAATTCATCCCCACCGCGGGAAACCATCCCAAGCACCGCGTTTGTGATTGAACCGAAAAATGTGATTCAACTTTCTTATAACATTTTAATTTTTAATCTTCCCGATGCCGCCTGTCTGCTCTGTGTCGGCCGCAGCCGGGTGTGAGGAGTGGGGGACGGCTGGGGGGGATTTACAGCCGCACCGGGTGCATCCAGCACGGCCACCGCTGGCTTAATTCCCCGCGATTCCCTGGGGAGCAAGGCTGGCTGTGCCAGGGAGGATCACTCTGTGCTGCTCGTGCCGGCTCTGGGTTGTGCCCAAAAGGTGCCATTCTGTGCTCGAGTCACTCCGGAAAAGGATCCCAGCCCTCCCCGTGCCCTTGCTCCTAATGGGACCAGTTGAACTGGTCCCACTCCCAGTTGCACTGGTCTCACTCCCAGTTCTCAGTAAACACAGGTCTATTTTTAAACAAGATGATGCGGATTTCCAGGGTGGGTTGCCTTGTGAGTTGCCAATCAGAACATGGCAGGAGCCCCGGTACCATCCAGAGATGTTTGGAGAGAGCGAATCTTGTGCTAAGCCTTGCTGTGCGGAAAATAGCAAGATGGGCATCCCAGCGGGGATGTGGTGAGCTGTTATGAAAATCGTTTAAAGGATGTAAAATTCATAGGATTTCTTAAAACATTAAATCTCCCCATCCTGCTGTTCATCGTTCCTGGAATAATTATGGAGGAGAAAAATAATCGCTCCTCTGGCATCTTGCAAACACGCCACATCCTTATCCAGGGCACGGCGTCCCTTTGCTCTGTGCGTGTGTGTATTTACTGCATCTATAGACCTCAGCAAAATATGTTAATTCCAAGAGAGGGAAAAAATAGCACTTGCACTTGACACGTCTGAGCGTGATGCTTAAACCCTCCTGAGAGCGTCTGGGAGAGATGCAGCCAGAGCCGGGCTGGTGACCTGCCACTGGCACCATGTCCCTGCTGGGGGGACGGCATGCTCCCTGGGGACAGGGAGAACCTCTGCAGGCTGGAAGCACAAAAACCTCCTTCTGTGTTTCTGCAAGAGGTAACAGGTCCTGGGCTTGGGGCTCAGGGCTCCCTGCCCCTTTCCTCCGGGCAGGGAGGGCAGAGTGATGCTTGGTGTGCCCTGTGTAACCGACCTGTACCACTTTGGGTTGGGGACAAGGAGATTGGATGTTGCTATGTCATCCAGGTCCCCTCTTCCATGGGATTTAGCCCCTGGCATCTGTGTCACCGCCAGCCACAGGCAGGGCAGGAGCCACCAGCACAGCCCCGAGCAGCAGCATCACTCCTTACCCGTCCCAAAAGGGACAGTTCCGGTGCCATCTGCGGCGTGGCAGGACAGGGACGGCGGAGCCAGGGGAGCAGATGGCCGGTGGAGTGGAGCTGCCCTTCCCCAACGAGCGGCTCCGGGGCACGGCAGCGTGCCAGGCGGCAGCAGCCGGATCCCAGCCGGAATAAGGAGGAGAGGGCTGCGGCACCGCCGGCATCGCAGCGGAGCCCTGCTGCTGGGGAATTTCCTCTTTTGTTGCCTCTTGGTTCCCGAATGATTATTTACACTTGCATGGGAATAAAGCAGAGAATGGAGAGTCCGGTACCTCCTGGTTTTCGGGGAACAGTGTTGTGGGGAGGGTGGAAGCTTGTGCTCCAGCAGCAGCTTGGCCACAGGGGTTTGGTGGCAGCTGTAGGACGGTGGGTGCCAGTCAGGTCACGCCAGGCTTGCCCACAGCAGGCGGATCCTCGCTGACCAAATGACAAGGGATGGGACCTTGCTGCCAGCTTTCCGGCCTCTTCCCCTGCTCCCCGCCTCCCTCTCCTTCTGTTTTCCTGCTGCAGGGATCACACAGACACTGCTTCAATCGCTGCCTCCTGGAACACAGAGCAGGGAAATATGATTACAGCCCTTTCGCAGGGGAGCTTATCAGCCGGATAAGGATGCTGGGAGAGAGCATCCTTGGTGCTGGCAGGGCTGTCACTGACACGGCAGGAGCTATTGCTCCTGGGACAGTCACACCACATAGCCCAAGCACGGTGCTCACCGAAGCCCGAGCAGAGGCACAGAGGGATGTGACGTTCACTTGTGCCGTGTTTTGGGAGCAGGCTGGGACACGAGGGATGGATGTGGGTCAGGAGCTGGACCTGTGGGCAGGGGACACTGGGCCAGTGCCCGGGTCACATCAGGGCTGTTAACGATCATCTGGTTTCCACTAAAATAGGCTGCCGTGGTGCTGATTTGCTTTGACCCATCTGGGTCAGCGTTGGAGGGTCAACTGCACCGAGGTGGTGGAGGTGGACGGGAGGGACAGCTCGGTCACTGTGTGTGCGAGGCAGGAGGGTTAGAGCCAGCAGCAAGCTGGGGTGGTCAGAGTGGCCTTCTGGGCATCAGTGTGTTGGTGTAGGTGAGAAGAACCCACCCTGAGCGGGGTTTTGGAGCTCTGCAGCTCTCCGTACCTCTTCAAAGAGACAAAATTTCCTCTGTCTAACCCTAGACACCCCATAAAATGTCCCCCTTTGCCATCCCACATAACGGTGCAATTAAGAGTGGGCAAATAGAAAAAGCACCAAGCCTGCAGCAGCTGGTGCCAGGGGAGATGCCGGGAGCCCCCTGGCTGGTTCCTAAGCCAGGTCGTGCCCCGTGATGCACAAAAGCATCACAGCACACAGGGAGGAGAGGTACCCCTGGGCGCAGCCCCCTGCCCTGCTCCCGTGGGCACAGCCCCCGGGGAAGACCCCACGCTGGGCACCACCAGAGGCTTTGGGTGGCTGCAGGGGGAGCCCTGGTCCCTTGTCCCCATTCCACGGGCCAGAGGTGCTTGGGAGCAGCTGAGCAGAGCGGGAGCTTCCTCCTACTCTCTCATCTTAATCTCCCCTCTTTCAGATTAAAGCCGCTCCCCATCCTTCTGTCTCTCCACCCCCTGTCCCAGAGCCCCCCCCCCATCTCTCCTGTAGCCCCCTTTCAGCACTGGAAGGTGCTGGAAGGTCTCCCCGGAGCCTTCTCTTCTCCAGGCTGAACACCCCCACATTAAAAAATTGAGCAGCAGGTGCACGCGGGAGCTCTGGAGCATCCTTCTTGCTGCTGGTCCCAGGGCTCCCCAGCACAAAGACCCCCCACCAGCAGCCCAGACCCCTCCCCCAGCCCCCCATGAGCCCCAAAACAAGGATGTTCCCCCATTGCTCCTTGCCCTCCTGCACTGGGGGGTCCCTGCGTGACCTGCCCAGGCACAGGGGTTCCCAGACCCAAACCTCACCCCTGGGGTGCTGCAGACTCCCCTGAACTGGGAAACACTGGGCTGGGGCTTCACCTCCTGGGGCAGCTCGGTGCAGCAGGTGCGGGGCAGGGGAAGGGGCTGTGCTGTAGGGCTGGGAAAAAAGGTGACACAGAATGGGGCTGGGTTTGAGCTCAAGCCTGGGGCTACTGGGAGCGATGCCATTCCCACCGATATTCTGCTTGTTTTGTCCCCTCCTGGCAGTCTCGGGGGGGCTCAGTCACTTAAGATGCCTGTCATCGCTCCTCGGTGCTTAATATTAACTGAGAGCATCCTCGCTCTTCCCCACACAGCTCCAGGGGAGTTGTTATGGGTTTACCCAGGAGCAGAAGGATTTTGTAAGCCCTGGGCGTGAGACCCTCAGAAAACCTCCCCGGGAACCGCCTGGTTTGAGGAGCCTGCTAGAGGCAGGATCAGGGAGTGCTGCCTGTGGGCGCGGGTTTTGCAAGGAAGTGGTGATGGAGAGGAATTGACAAATAACATAAAACCCCCAAAAAAGCCTGGGAATGTCCTCAGTTGGCACCGAGCAGAGGAGGAGGAGAGGAGCTGCCCTGCAGCGTGGCACAACTTGGGGAGGAAACAAGCGCTCCCCCAGCACGGCACCCCAGGCAGCTTTTGATCGCAATTAATGCAAAATTTATTTTTCCATTAGATGAGGGTTGATTTATTTTTCTACCTGAGTTTTCAGAGGGCTGGAAGGAGCATGGCTAGGGCTCAATTTTTTTTTTTTTTTTTTGAGGAATTGTGCTCCATGAGTGCCCACGTGCCCGGCGTTCGAGCCCCGCCTGCACCGAGCATCACCCTGGAGCTGGCAGGGGAGATGCTATTTTGGGGGTTTGTTTGGACTGACCGAAATAGCAGCTGCAGCATCCCATCATCTTATTTTGGGGGATGATTGACAGTGTGCCTAGAAGCTCGTGGGAACTGCTGACTATTGGAAAATCCCGTTGGTTCTAAAAGAAGCTGTAAAAATCCTGGGAGCACCTTTCTAGCCCCGTTTTGCAGGTGGGAAGACTGAGGCCGAGGGTTGTGGGGCTGCGATGGAGCAGATGCTTTGCAGGGTCCAGCAGCAGGTTTCCTGACCCCATTTGAGCACAGGGAAACATGGATATAGGGAAAAGGTCTGGGAATGACGGGGTTTCAAAGCAGAGCCCAGTGCAGGGACAGCCCTGACGGTGCGAGGCCACATCTGCCAGCAGCGCTGCCCTCTGAGCACATCTCCGAGGGTCGGATCCAGATGCAGGATGGGGAAACTGGGATGGAGAATCTGTGGGTGCCTCCAGAGAGCATCACCAGGGCTTTTCCTAAGCAGGTTTCATGTCGTCACAGACATCAGTGCCTTGGATTTTTTTATTCCTTACCAAGAAGCTACAGGGAAATTAAATCAGTCAAGTGTCCTTCAAGTGGAGCTATGCCAGTGTGGGCAGAGCAGCCCTTTGGGGCTCAGCACCCCACAGGCCCTGGGCAGGCAGCTGGGGTGGTGGTACAGGGGTGACCATTACCCCCCCTCCTCCCCTGGGTCTGCAGAGCCCGGGCAGCACAGAGTAGCCAGGCAGTGAGGTCCCCCAGTCCCCCCAGTTCTGTCCTGGCTGGGACCCGCTCCTGCTGCCCTGCCCGGAGTCTGCAGCAGGCTCCTGCTCCGGCCGGCACTGCCCAGGGATGTGCAGCAGCGAGATGCTGTTTAACCCTGCCCCAAGCGCCCCAAATCCCTGGGGGTCCG
>WKFP01014002.1:557137-597557 GCA_011057875.1 Pterocles orientalis | reverse complement strand
GTTATGTTTCCCCTTTTCCAGTCTGCGGAAACTTCACCAGAGTGCCACGACTTCTCGAATAGGATGGATAGTGGTTTGTCAACTTCATCTGCCAGTTCCTTCAGGACCCGCGGATGTATCTCATCAGGTCCCATGGACTTGTGCACCTTCAGGTTCTTTAAATGGTCTCGAACCTGGTTCTCTCCTACAGCTGGCAGTTCTTCCTTCTCCCAGTCACTGCCTTTGCCTTCTGCTACTTGGGCAGTGTGGCTCGAGCTCTTGCCAGTGAAGACTAAGGTAAAGAACTCGTTAAGTACCTGAGCCTTCTCTATATCCTGGGTCACTAGGTCTCCTGCTTTCTTCGGGCGGGGGCCCACATTTTCCCTAGTCCTCCTTTTATCGCTAATATATAATAGTCCTCCTATTATTTCTTACTCGTGAGATCCAGTAATTTAGAATGGGAATCTGATATGGTTAATTTTACAAAGATATTAGTAGCTTTTCATTATGTTTTTCGTGAAGAATTGTGTCAGTAGGCTCTAGCAGGTCCGAAAGGAATGTATAGATCTTTACTGTTAGTATAGCTGTAAAGCTGCTTTTGAATTGATACAGGTAGCAGAACATTTACAACAAAGTGTGAAGGTCCCTGAGTCAGAGAAGGTGTATCAACTAGGAATTATATTTGAATGTAAGAGCAAGTCAGTTGATATTTTGGGTGTATTCTCATGGCTTTTGTTGGTTTGAGTGATTCTTCTTCTTTTAAATATGCCGCTTAGAGACCTTTATGGTAATTTGATATGTCTGCTTGAGGAGTTAGAAATCCGTGTTCGGTCAGGAGATTATGACCTGGTGGCAATTACAGAGACATGGTGGGAGAGCTCACATGACTGGAATGTAGTCATGGGTGGCTATACCCTTTTCAGGAAAGACAGGCCAGCAAGGCAATGGGGGGGAATTGCTCTTATGTGAAAGAACAACTACAGTGTATTGAGTACTGTCCAGGGGTGGGTGACGAGCGAGTTGAGAGTTTGTGGGTGAGAAATAAGGGACAGGCTGGCATGGGTGATACTGTCATGGGTGTCTATTACAGGCCACCGGATCAGGATGAGGAAGTCGACGAGGCCTTCTACGGGCAGCTGGTAGCAGCCTCGCAGTCACAGGCCCTGCTTATTGTGGGGGATTTTAACTACCCTGATATTTGCTGGAAGGCCTACTCAGCCAGCCATCTGCAGTCCAGGAGGTTTCTCCAGTGCGTTGATGATAACTTCCTGATGCAAATGGTGGACGAGCCGACTAGGAGAGGAGCACTGCTAGACCTTATTCTCATGAATAAGGAGGGTAATCTGGACACCCATAAATCCATGGGTCCTGATGGGATGCACCCATGGGTGCTGAGGGAGATGGCGGAAGTCATTGCTAGACCACTCTCCATCATCTTTGCAAGTCATGGGAAACAGGGGAGGTGCCTGAGGACTGGAGAAAAGCGAATGTAACACCAGTCTTCAAAAAGGGCGAGAAGGAGGACCCGGGTAACTGTAGGCCAGTCAGCCTCACCTCCATCCCTGGAAAGGTGATGGAACAACTTATTCTTGATGGTCTCTCTAGGCATATCAGGGATAAGAAGGTCATTAGAGGCAGTCAACATGGCTTCACCAAGGGGAAGTCATGCTTGACCAACCTGATAGCCTTTTATGAGGATATTACCAGGTGGATAGATGATGGTAAAGCAGTAGATGTGGTCTATCTCGACTTCAGAAAAGCATTTGACACCGTCTCCCACAGTATCCTTGCAGCTAAACTGAGGAAATGTGATCTGGATGATCGGGTAGTGAGATGGATTGTGAACTGGCTGGAGAAAAGAAGCCAGAGAGTTGTGGTGAATGGGATGGAGTCTAGTTGGAGGCCTGTATCTAGTGGAGTCCCCCAGGGTTTGGTATTGGGACCTGTGCTGTTCAATATATTCATCAGTGACTTGGATAAGGGAATAGAGTGCACCGTCAGCAAGTTTGCTGATGATACGAAACTGGGCGGAGTCTCTGACACGCCAGAAGGCTGTGCTTCCATCCAGCGAGACCTAGACAGGCTGGAGGTTTGGGCGGGGAACAATTTAACAAGAGCAAGTGTAGAGTCTTGCATCTGGGCAAGAACAACACCAGGTTTCAGTATAAGTTGTGTACTGACCTGTTGGAGAGTAGTGTAGGGGAGAGGGACCTTGGGGTCCTGGTGGACAGCAGGATGACCATGAGCCAGCACTGTGCCCTCGTGGCCAAGAAGGCCAATGGCATCCTGGGGTGTATCAGAAGGGGGGTGGTCAGTAGGTCAAGAGAGGTTCTCCTCCCCCTCTACTCTGCCCTGGTGAGACCTCATCTGGAGTATTGTGTCCTGTTCTGGGCCCCTCAGTTCAAGAAGGACAGGGAACTGCTGGAAAGAGTCCAGCGCAGAGCCACGGAGATGATTAAGGGAATAGAGCATCTCCCTTATGAGGAAAGGCTGAGAGAGCTGGGTCTCTTTAGCTTGGAAAAGAGCAGACTGAGGGGTGACCTTATTAACATTTATAAATATGTGAAGAGTGAGTGTGAGGAGGATGGAGCCAGGCTCTTCTCTGTGACATCCAGTGATAGGACAAGGGGCAATGGGTTCAAGCTGAAACATAGGAGGTTCCACTTGAATATGAGAAAAAACTTCTTTACAGTGAGGGTGACAGAGCACTGGAACAGGCTGCCCAGAGAGGTTGTGGAGTCTCCTTCTCTGGAGACATTCAAAGCCCGCCTGGATGCATTCCTGTGTGATCTGATCTAGGTGTTCCTGCTCTGGCAGGGGGATTGGACTAGATGATTTTTCGAGGTCCCTTCCAATCCCTAACGTTCTGTGATTCTGTGATTCTGCTTTTCAAAGTGTATGTAGATGAGGAAAAAGCAGTCTGATGTTATTGTAAATTCATGAAATCTACATGAAAAGTTCATCATCTTATTTTCCTGCTTTTGAGAGGGAACAGCTAGAAACAACAGGACATATTGAACTAAAGTCTCAGAGTTTCACACCCACCTAACAGTGTTAACTCATTTTGCTTTCTCCATAGGATTTTAAGACAGTGCTGTCTTTCCCCCAGTACCCAGGGGAGTTTCTGCACCCTGTGGTATATGCATGTACTGCAGTTATGTTGTTGTGCCTGTTTGCTTCCATTATCACCTACATTGTCCATCACAGGTAAGAATTCAATTTTAAGCCCTTGTGTTAAATGGTCAGAGTTATGCTGAGGTACTTCAATTTTTCTAACCGTCACTGAAAAGATAGATTTAAACTATCTGAATTACTGTTGGATAGTAATATCAGCTATGTGATTTACACCAGAGAAATCAAAAAAAGGTTATGTCAGCCTTTCTCAAACTGTTCCCAAGCTGTATCTTTTCTGACACATATGTATAAATGGTCTAAACATAGTTCCTAAGATTTCTAACTTGACAATTCAATAGAAAACCACATGCACTATCGAATTGCTGTCTGGCAAATTCCAGTGCTGCAAAGCAGCACGTTGGACAGCTACCCTGGTGAATTGGCTTCTGAAAGCAAGTCTGGTTGAAAGACTTGGTAACCATCGTCGGATAAAATAAACTGTCTTTGGCTTCTAAATCTTGGATTTAGAAAACTTGTGTTTTCCTTTATATAAAAGATTTATATAAATGCCATTTTAACTACGTACTTCTGTTAAAGACATTAGCAATTTAAACGAATACGAATGTATTATACTGTAGAAGCTGATAAATATTAATTAAGTGAACTTAATGCAATGACTTCTGATCTTCAGCTTCCATTTAATCCTTTAGAGATGTCTTTTTAAAGTTACACACATCTGAAGCTATGCAATAAGCCTTTTACTTTTATTATTCTACTTTAAATCCTTGATTTGATGGAGGAAACGTTAAGTCAGTAGACCCTTGTCAGTAGACTCTTTTTACAATTTTTAACATTGATTTTACATTGTTTCCATTTATTTCAATGCTGTATAAATCAGACTCTCTCCTACAGATAAATTGGTATGTAGGAGTTCAAGAATCAGAGAATTTAATTCTATCATAGCAAGGATTTTTTCAAAAGTGTAATTTTCATAATAGATATGTTGTTTTTTAATTTAAAAAATTTGATTTTCTTAACAGCACAATCCGAATAAGCAGAAAAGGATGGCACATGCTTCTCAACTTTTGTTTCCATACTGCTCTTACGTTTGCTGTTTTTGCTGGTGGAATCAATCGCATTAAATATCCAATTATATGTCAAGCTGTAAGTATCTGCCTTAGTAATTCTTACTAATAGAATGAAAACCTAAAACTTTGTCTTTTGATATAATATTGGTAGTTATCTTTCTTTTCACATATTGTTCCTGGATCCTGAGTTCTTCAGAATAAGCCATTGTTATAAGCAGGTCTTTTACAGACCAGCACTGGGAGTGTTAAGTGTTTCATTGTCATCTGATTTTCTGTGAAAGGCTGACCAATGCATTAACTTCTCCACAGCTCAGATTTCCTTATTTAAAAAAAAATGCCTGAAAATCGTAACATTTGTCTGTTCTGCAGATTCGTTGAAAACTATGTTTCCCAAATATTTCTAATGTCCTTTCTGATCTTTGGATTGAACGTGTGAAACTACAGTTACTGCTGCTTTTTGTAGTATATATGTACCATTTGCCTGAGGGTGGCCCTGGCTTCACTGGGTGATCCCTAAATATATACTTGGGCAGCTTAATGTTTATAGTATAATTATGTCTTTTAATTACAACTCAGGCTAAGGAGACAAAGACAGTATGCTTGCGATTTATGGACCATGTTTGCACTGCTGGACTATTTCACATCTCTTGCTTCATCATTTCCAGGGATATATTGCCATGAGATATATGTAACATAAAAAAGACCTGGACCTGTTGGAGCGAGTCCAGAGAGCCAAGAAATTGGTCAGAGGGCTGGAGCACCTCTGCTGTGAGGACAGGCTGAGAGAATTGGGGGTGTTCAGCCTGGAGAAGAGAAGGCTCCGAGGAGACCTAATAGCAGCCTTTCAGTACCTGAAGGGGCTACAGGAGAGGTGGGGAGGCAGATCAGGGAATGTAGTGATAGGACAGGGGGTAATGGGTATAAGCTGAAAGAGGGTAAAATTAGACTATACATTAGGAAGAAATTTTTCACTGTGAGGGTGGTGAGACACTGGAACAGGTTGCCCAGGGAAGTTGTGGATGCCCCATCAAGGGCCAGGCTGGATGAGGCTTTGAGCAACCTGGGCTAGTGGGAGGTGTCCCTGCCCATGGCAGGGGGTTTGGAACTAGATGATCTTTAAGATCCCTTCCAAACGTAACCATTTTATGATTCTGTGGTTCTATGAGACACACAGAGAGAGCACGGCTTCAGCTGCTGTGAATATAGAGGTTGAGTCCGTATAGTTTGTAATAAGAGTCATTTCAGTCATCTTCCGTAATACCTGATGAGCGCTTTTTACAATTTGTCTTAAAGATTTTTTCCTCTTGGATTTTGCAGAAGTGCTCCAGATCTCATTAATGTTGTTGGTATTTATCTGTAGTAAAGGACTTTATTAAGACAACATTCTTCCAGATAGTTTGCCTGTCACCAATCTGGTTCTTCTCATTGGCTTGAATGGGTGCAAACAGCAAGAGTTGCCAGCCAGTAGCAGAATCACTGCAAAACTTGCCTAATTAGTGTAAGAGTTATCACTCTAATTTTCAGTGAGGTGCTTTGAAAGACCATCAGTACATAGCACATCTGAATCTGTAAGCACCTGTAACATTCTACATGTAAAATCTACCTACAATATTAATTTAAATGACAGTTGTCCACTAGATTGTTCCGAGATAAATATCTCACAATATCTAGTGCATTGTGTTGTAATTAATCTGTGAGCAAATTGAAATATCATTTGCCATTGTCTTTATCTGCAGTTTGCAAGTGAAGGTACCACATTAGTTTTTAGGGCCATGGCCATGTAATTACATGATCACAAATGACCATATGTTGTTACAATCATTGTCTGGTTATTTACTTTGCAGATTGCATGGTAACAATGCAGTATTAACAGCCATAATGAAAAATTGATTGAGATAAATGAGTTATTAATAATCTGTTATGAGTAATACATAAACTACAAGGCTATCTTCATAAAATGCATTATCAGTGACAGCTGCTATGGTATAGAGCCAGATCCTGAGCTGCTAAAAAGCTTGCACACTTAGAGAAACTGAACAGATCCATACCATATTCCTTCTAATTAGTTTCATAAAGTTCTTTACTTACCTGACACCATGCTATGTCAACAGACAATATCATCATCAGTTAAAATATAGGAAAGGTACAGGACACACAAGACACACACTGTCTTCTGGTTCCTGATAGAAATTGTCTGATGTGATTAGGTAGGGCTAATGGATGCAGCAGTCCAAACAACTTAAGATGAAACTCCTATAGCTGGTAACACAGGTTGGCTGAAAAAAATGTTCATTCTCATTAGGGTTTAAAAATATACTTGTGAAAATATTACTGCTTTAAGCAGCATTAAAATATTAGTTATACTTCACATGTAACACTATCCATGTTGCTATAGCACAGGTATCTTTCCATCTGCTACTATTCAAAACACAGCTCCATGCTGCAGCAATGTAATTTGCACTTTTTGTTTCCCGAATGCACAGGGTAAGATTCCAAAAAAAAAAAAAATTGTTTTCAGAGGTAGTAAGTATTTATTTTTATCTGGAATCTAAAAATCTAAAACTCCCTTTAAACCTGCATGCCTATTTCAGAGAGGATTTGGTATGGACAGTCTCACTTGTGTATGTGCTATGCAGTCTTTATGATTCATAAAGAGAACTGATGTTAGACTGGTGGTCTGGAAGAGCTGATTGCTTCTTCACAGATTTCCTGTGTGAATGAGGTTATATCTACAGACTGTTTAGATTACTCACAAATCTGATTCTGGGTGTCAGTGGATGATGGCTGTTGATGTAGAATACAGGGTCTTGAGTTTATATCAAAATCTTTCATGCAAGGCAAAGGTTGTGTTAGGAATCACAGTATGGGATTAATCAGAACAAGTACACTACTTAGAAAGGTGCTTGAGCCAGCCAGTGGATGATGTAGTCAGCCCCTTCCATCTCCCAGAGTTAGAGTCTCAGATTACTTTCCTTCAATGGTCAGAAGGAGGCTTATTTCTTTCATGTAAGGAATGAGATGGAAGGAGACAAAACTGCAGCTGGATCGCTCCCTGTGTGTGGGAGGCATTGATTCTCTACCCTCAGTCTGAAAGATTTCGGTCTTACGGCCCCTACTTCGCAGGAGAGCATGACAGTCATGAGGCTATGGATGCTAGGGGATGAAATAATCAGTTCAACATGTTGAAGCGTGAAAAATAGGTTTAGGGGCACAAGATTCAGGAGGTAGAAATGTTAGGGAGTGAGACAGAATCATAATTTTTTATCCTAGTGGCCAGTCACTGAGTGGAATGATCACTTTGATCACAAGAACCTCCTATATGGTTTATCAAATAAATGCTTCCATGCAAAATTTGGCAAGGGTCAGATCTTCCTCCTTCCTGATGAATGTTGTATGAGCTGCTTGTGAATTCCTTTCTCTAGCGCAGTTGATCTTCAGCAAGAAGCGTGAAGCCCATTCCATAGTAGCCGGTAGACTGGAAGTTAGAATGCTGCTCTTCGAAGTCTGAAATTTGAATCTATATCATGTTAAACTAGGAGCTAGAGCTATGTGCCACATCTCGAGTAGGAGCTGGAGATACAAAAATGTTATTGGAAAGAAGGGAAAGAGCAGTTCTTTCTGCTCTAGCTATGTTTTCTTTTTAGAGAATGGGTGTAAAATTAATGTTCTGTGATCAAGTTTGCCATTTAGGGTGTCTCAACAGAAGAATGCTATTTAAGAGCTCTTGAGTGGTCTTTGATGAGAAAGGTATTGTTCAGCTGTGCAGAGGCAGGAACAAGCAACACTTCATGTGGCTGGAAACTTATATGATTAAATTGAAAAGAAAATCAAATTAAAAACTAGGAAAAACGAAATAAATTTATGTGCAAGTTAAAGCTGATCAGGAGAGCTTTTCGTGCCAAAATACTTTGCATAAATTTGTATTCTGGTCATCGCCATGGTAACTCCACCGTGTGGAACTTAATTTACCTCTAAGGTACTGAAATTTATTGAAGGAGGACATATAAGCAGCATCTTCTTACTGTAGAAAAGCATAATTCAGTAGGCTGGTGCTTATTCCCGAAGATAAGAGTACTAAGAGCACAAGAGATTGACAAAATGAGTCCAAGGAAACAAGAAAATTTTCACCATAAAACTGCTGTTATTAAATAGCTTTAGGTGCTATGCTGGCTTCAGTGCATATTTCCCGGCAAGTTCTTTCTGTTCCATTTGACTTGTCAGTGGAAAGCCTTCTTACGAATAAGGGTCATCACTTTAATATATTCAATCATAATCCTCTTTTCGGTGAAGAAATCTTGACCCTTCCCACACAATTTTGTGTGAAATACAGAAGTTCCACTTACAGTGAAAATACTTTTAAGCAAACACCTTGGTATTTAATATGTATCTATTTATCTGCCTCTAGTTTTACAGAGGCACAAATCCAGTAAGAAGATACATATATATAGGTAAATTTGTACCCTGGGCCTTTAGTGCATAAACTTAAGGCTTACGTTTGCTACCACATTTAAATGAGAGTTTACTGAACAAAACTATTGTCCTGTTCCCCTTTCTGTTCCTGTTCCCCTTTCTGTTAAGCCTTGTCTTCCCCTTCCATGTCATGAGCTGGTATCTCATGTATTTCTAGCGTAGGGCTCAGATGTCTTCCTATCTTAAGAGAGCTAGAAAAAGGTAGTCCCACTGAAGGGAACAAAAGAGCACACAGCCGCAGCCCCTAAGTGCAATACTGAAGAAAATGCATCTCTGTGGCATGACTGATGTCAGTGTGGAGATACGAGGAAGCAAGAGACAGAGGGCAAAGCCTACTACTTTGAAACACTGAATTTTCAATATGAGGTGTGACAAGCGTTTCTTTACTAATTATTTTTAGTGGCTGAACAAAAGCAAAAAATTCTAGTCCAGAAAGCATTATTTGTGATGGGAAGTGAGAAACAAAATCATCACCACACAGAGAAAAGGGTACGCTTTCCTTTGGAATTCAGTACAACAGCTCAGCATACCCTTCCAAATTCCACAGTTTTGTAGTGTCATGTATGTTTTATCTCCAGATTGTCACCGTTGTCCTTCAAATCTGTCAGTCATCAGGATATATCCTCTTTTCCTTTAAGCAAGAAATGCAAATGGATTTTTTTTTGAGAGAAAGGCATATTACTGAAGAGTTAGTACAGAAGATGATAACATTTCTGTCTCTTGTCCACATTTGTTCGATTTGTCCAGATATCAGAAGGCACTAAGTTGCTGAAATACGAGCATACTGTAAAGAAAAGTAATGTGACTAAGGTGTGGCATAGCAATGATGTCTTCCGTTAAGTTGCCTCCTTGAAAGTTCAATACGATTCTTTTATTGTACTGTTTTTAGGAATCTCGTTCACTTAAGTTGCTGATCATTTCTGTATACATGGCCATATATGTTGTCAGAATTTCACATGTAGGTGCCTTGTCACGTGGAATTCATCCCTGCTGTTCATATTCATAGGGACTCCTTGGCATACTTATGTAGAATAATTACAGAATGTATAGTAGCAGCACAATGCTGAAGTGAGAAAGACATTATGAAACAATTGTCTAGAATTTTTCCAGTTCTTTCTCATGGTTCCCACCTCCTTTTTGTCCCCCTTTCACGTCCCTCTCTTCTCCCTCCTGCCTTACTCCTCCACTCTCCCCTCAGCTCATAGTCACATTCACTCCGTCCCTACAGAAATGCTGCAAGCTGCGTATGAACTAAGTCCAGACAGCACTAGCCACTGAACTGGCAACATCTGCCAGCTGATGGTACAAAGTTGTCTCATTCTCTTATTTCTACTTCTTTTACCTCAAGCGACAACAGCTGTGAAGTTTTTATACTCCTGTATCTAATATGTCAGACAAGTCCCAGAGAAAATTACAAAGGGTTTTCTGTTGATGATATTTGCTGCTATCTTCAAGTTTCATGCTGTATTACTAAATGTAAACAAAATTCATGCTTTTTTTTCTTTAACCATCAATTATTTTGTTTTAAGTTGAGCAATAATGAACACTGGTTCAAATAAATCAGTATAATAGATCTATGTTAGCTTTATTCAGCAATTCTCTGTATTCCTTAAACATTTATGTGCTTTCCAATTATAACCATATTTTACTTATCACTGCAAAATGTCAGGTGATTACTTCAAAGGTAACCTCATTTTATATAATCAGATGGAGACTTAGCTGATGTAATAAAGCATTGGAGATTGGATAAAATTCCAATTACTGTTTCCATAGTAATGAATAGCAATTACTGACATAACAAAGATGTTAGTATTTTAGAGGTGTTTGTACTTAATTTTCCTTTCAATGATAAACACGCCAATTTCTTGGAGACAAATTGATAATAACACTACTGAGATTTTGTATTTTCTTTTAAGCGAGGATGCCAAGATCTGTCATTTAATTTTTTAAATTTTGTTGTGGTTTATAAAACAACAGGGACAGTTTTTGTTCAACACCTGGTGGGCTGAGACAGGGACAAGGGAGGGTTTCGCTCACTCCTTAGGGTCACAGGCAAGAAACCAACGCCACTTGGGAAGAACAAAAAAACCCACCAAATTTATTAACTATTTACAATGAGAAGCAATCTACTGAGAGAGAGAAACTGAGAGAGAGAAACCAGCCCCTGAGAGAGCCACACCAACCCCTCCCTTGCTGCCAGCAGAGCTGTAGTCCAGGGAAACCTTTAGCAGCTACTTACAGGAGCCATTACCGTGGCCCCTCCCTGCTACCAGACAAAACCCCCCACACAAAACGACAACAAAGTTGTATGGGCAAGTTTATAAATTCCTTAAAATATGTCTGAAAATAATCTGGTATTAGGCAAATAGCACTGATCCCATTATAAGAAGTCAACCTTGGCCGTATGCAGCAGAGAGTGAACTACAGCAGGATATTCCTGAAAAATGAAAGGAAATAGTAGCATAATGGCAAGAAAAATGCTGACCTCTCATTAATTTTTAAATTGTATTGTCATCATAAGCTAACAAAGCTTGCAACAGAAACTAAGCTTCACATCACTTTAAATCTAGGTGTAAAAAGTCGTTAATCAAGTTCTTAGAAAACAAATGTCTTATAGTCTTGATTTCTTAACATGCCATCTGGTATCACAGATATTATCTATGATAGATTAAATAACAGATTCCATCTGTTTTTTAAAAGTGTTTTCCCTAGTTAGAAATAACCAGAGAGAAAGAAAAAATCGATGCACTTACAAATTCAGTTAAAAAAATCCATTTTCTTGTACACCTATGAAGTAAGATTCTTCTAAAACTCTTGCTTTACTGATCCATTTACTGACTTGTATAACTGCTCTTTTTTTAGGTTGGCATAGTGCTACATTATTCTACACTCTCTACTGTGCTATGGATTGGAGTAACTGCCAGAAATATCTATAAGCAAGTCACAAAAAAACCTCAGCCGTGCCAAAACAGTGATCAACCTTCTTATCCAAAGCAACCACTACTCAGGTATGGAACATTAGCTATACTTTTTTTTTTTTAAATGTATTCCTAAAACATATAAATTTTTAACTCTCACTTTTATATTCTTCACTTTTTACAGACACAATTAAATAATAATAAAGAATTGTGTCTCTTAGGTGTATATAAAAATCTGAATATTTATTGTATGCTAATAGTTTACTCAGGAGATGGAAATATGCAGAATGGTATTGCCTTTATCTGAAGAGGAACAATTCACATGTTCCTATTGGTTTCTTATGGAGGAAAAAACCTGGCTTGCTTCCGGCTTAAGGCATTATTTAATCATCAGAAACTACACTATAATGACTCTCCCTTTACCCTTATCTATACTGCTGTAAATCTTGCCCACACTTGTATTGATTGCCTAGTAACCTGATAGCAACCTTCCTCCTTCCACATCAGAGATCTAATGCTATTACAGGAGCCACTGAAAGTCTGGACTCCCTATCAGCTTGCTAGATGGAGCAGACTAACGTGTCTCTGACGGCATGGCAAGTGCAGTGTAGTAAGAATTTTAACCAGATGTCTATGAGATGCTGAAACCAAGCCAAAATAGTCAGTCTGCATAGAAAAAAAACCCAAAAAACCCAACTTACTACAAACTAGGATTTACAACTAAAGGCATGAGAAGATGGATTCATCTTTTTTTGACTTTAGGTATCGAAAAGTTAGGTATTAGCCAAAAATTATCTAGTGTCCCTGTGTCATGACCAGGCTCGTGAACCACTCTATGTGGGACAAGTGGGGTTTGTGGAGGTTCTGCGGATCCCCTTGGGGCAAATTCAGGTGAGATGACACCAAACAATGAATACTGGCTCATAACTTTAATGTGTATAATCTCTGAGGAAAAGCAAAACGCTGGATGTAAAATGTAAAATTTAAAATTTGGCAGGATTACAAAAAGATAAATGACTTTTCAAATAAAAC
This sequence comes from Pterocles orientalis, assembly GCA_011057875.1. Lineage (NCBI taxonomy): Eukaryota > Metazoa > Chordata > Aves > Pterocliformes > Pteroclidae > Pterocles > Pterocles orientalis. Next base: position 584,956 of record WKFP01014002.1, on the reverse strand, counting down.
CCATAACACCACCATCACCCACTGACAACACTTAAACTTACAATGATGTGACAATACCAAAACAACAGCAATATACCAACTAACAACCACTATCAAATAAACTTGCACTTATTATCACTAAAAAGAAAAATGTGTAATGACATAGTGATACTGAAGAGGAAAGAAAAAAAACTTGTAATGCTGTTACCCTTATGTGCCAGGAAAATAGTTGGAGATAGGGAGAGATCAAGAGATGCTTGAAGAGAAAAGGGAAAGGAAAAGGAGAGAAGAGAGTGAGGAATGTTTTCAGAAAGATGTCACCACCCTTGGATCCAGTGATGGTCAATGTCGGGGAGGAGGGGGGGGTTGTCCAGTGGTGGGTTTGCAACCTTCCCATTGTTTATTCACCTTTTATAATCAAAAGTTCTCAGGTCTCTGACTAACTTTCTTCAGTTAGCATAAAAAGTGGTGGAGGTGTCTCCTTAATTAACATAGGAAACAGAGAGGGGTTTCTCCTTAAGTTGCATGGGAAGAACCGTCTTTTTGTGCATGTGTAAGGGGGGGGAAGGGCAAGATTAACCCTTTCAACCAATTGGATCCATGGTCATGCAGACCCTGTATTAGGTTAATTTTGGCTGAACTTCACTTGTTGGTGCCTGCCCTGGGTTCAGCTGGGATAGGGTGAATTTTCACCGAAGCTGGGAGGTGGGCATAGGCAAGGGGATGTTTGATACCATGCTGATGTCATGCCTAGGTTATAAGGGAAAGCTAGCTCGGAGAGGGGTGAGGGTTTTGGGGTGGCATTTTGGCAGTGGGGTCTTGCCAGTGTGTGTTACTGTTTGTTGTTATTACCTTCTTTTTTTTCTCATGTTGTAAATCTGTTGTTATCTCTTTTTTTTTCCCCCATTTTACCGGGAAGGGGATGGTGAGGGAAGAGCAATGACATGGGGTGTGATGGGGTGTGGTTGCTGCTCAGTCCTTACCCATGACAGTACCTCAGAGGTGTAGGGGTGACCTTGTTCACAAGGGAATGGAGCAAGGTTTGCTACTTGGTTGTAAAGGAGGCAATTTCATTAACAAGGGAGTAACATCATAAGTCCTTTGGTGCATTCCTCACTTCTTCTTATCAGCAAGGAATAGGTCTAGGGATGCAGTTGCAGTCTTTTACAACTTAAATGTTTGAGTCAAAACATTTGTTCACAAGGCCTTCAACAGACAGTCACGTTTCATCCCTTACCAGGGCCTTTGTAACGGGCAGTTGTTAAAATTTTCTCTTTTAGTCTCTTACACTATAGATTTTGGAATGAGACTGAGACAAACAACCTTCCAGAGAACAATTCCTCCCATCTGTCTTGGATGTTTGTGTGAGGACAGAATGAGTTGCCTTATGGAGGTGCCTCTCTTTCCCCACAGATAATGGAAAAACCTGAACAGTCAACTTAGACTAGAGACCTCAGTTTTATATTGAAGGACAGAAAGTGTGGATTCCACATTTTGTCTTTGCTTTGAAAAATCCAGATTAGTGTATTTTTTTAAACAGACTTAGCTTATTTTATTTTGAACACGATATTTATTAAGTAGCATTTATAGATGTGTGAGGCTGTCACAACTTGTTAGAAGTCTATAGGAAGATTAATTCTGTTTTCCTCTCTGACTCTGATGAGTTAAATCTTTATTAACATGATTAGTTTTCTTCTTTTTAAAACATTTTCTTTATAGGGATTAAGTTGATTAAAGTTCACATAAAATTTGTACAGGGAAGAGAAGAGCCTTACTGAACATAACTTTGTTAGGTATAAGCAAGAGGACATACCTTCACTGAGAGTGCCTGACTTTGCTAATCCGTTAGGTACTATACCATTCTTCACAGATGAGAATTTCACTCTTCCAGTTGCTAGCTCATGTCAAAATGAATAATTGCCAACTTTTAAATGCTGCAGTGTGGCTATTAAAATAGAAAATTGTTACAGGTTACACAGACCCAGCGTAGTGTATGTTCTTCAAATTCACATCTTCCTTGTGTTGGAAAAGAATAGACAATCGGGTTACAGAAAAGATTACACTAATTAGAATCTTTGTTGTAGCAGTCATGTTGAGGTTCTCATGCAGTGAAAATAAATAGTAGATATTTTAAGTTTAGTAATAGAAATGATAAATCTTCTTTTAGCTGTGAGAGAACATGAGTATAATTGTTTAATAGCTAAGTAAAATGATTCTAAGATATTTTTCTCACTCAGGGCACCCTATGTCCTAGAGAGACACCAATAGATAGCTAAAGGATATAAAGTTTGTTCAAATGGAGATGGAGTTAAGCCTTTTTATACGTCAGGGTCATCAAATGGAGATGGAGTTAAGCTTTTTTTGTATGTCAGGGTCATCATGGCTAGGAAGCATATAATAGGATCTACAAGACACTTTTACATAAGAGACCGTTTGTCAGTAGTCCCTGTCTATAGACCTAGTTTGACCTGTGTTCAGGTTTTGTTGAACACAAAAATACAAATGAGTTTGGCAAGAATTGTACAGCTTGCTGTTCTCCTTAGGTCTTCTGGTAATGGATATACATGACAGACTAGGTTTCCAGTTCACATATATGAGTGGTTTTGTATTCGTTGTATATGCACTTGCTGTATGAGACAAAAGGATATCTTTTGTGAGTCAGTAAGTGGGGACTACTGCCAAAAATCAGGACATAAATCTGTGACATGGAATTTACAAAGAAATGGTAAAAATTCTCTCACCACATTTTTTTCGAGGACCTTCGTCCACTATAAAAAGTAGCTGAAATAGTGAAAACAAATACCAAAATTTCAAAAAAGGAGACTTAACCAGTTAGTAGAAAAAGATGTTTGCTAGTAACAGTTGCTTCAGTTTCTCTGTCTGCTATTTGCGTATTCATTCACAGAAGTAAGACAAATGAGGTACACTTAATCTTTTCCTCCTAGTTTTCCTTGAGCTGTGGCAAAATGTATTCTATTGTGTAAAATTATGGTTCTCTATTAGTTTTCTCTGTTTCTCGATACAGCGATCAAATTTTAAATCTTTTTGCAGTGTCATTTCGCTGAAAATTGTTCTTCATGGCAGTATGATTTTAAATATTGCCTCTTTTTAGATACTTATCATATATTATATGTTATACATGATATATTTTATTTTATATATAGTACATTATATGTATATTATTTGGTAATTATAGAGTTAAAGCTCTTGGGGCCTATCACTTTAATGACTGGAACCTACTGTGACAATTCTGGTATTTTTCACAAAATGTGCCTGGATGCTAATGAGGTGGATCAAATTAATGCATCATTGAATTTTGTGTATTGAAATGCTGAACCCTAGCACTTCAACAGATAATGAAATTACTTCCTGTAAAATATACTCTCTGGTATTCTTAATAGAAATAAATAATTCTATCTGTTCATCCTCTGTGGATATTTGTTAAACCTGGCAGAGTTTTGGCCTCTGACTCATCTGAAGTCAGATTTTGCCAGCAAAGACAAAGAGGTATGCAGGATCCTGCTATTACTTGCACTGTACAAAACTTCTCATCAGCTGAAGCTGAGGCACAGGTAGTGTTAGTTTTTATACCTGATACATGCATGCATTTTTCATGTGATGCTGTGTGCCCATACAGATTAGATGGGAGTACAGACCAAGCAGAAAGTATTTCTGAAAGGTATTCTGTTAAAATCATTCCTTTACAGAAAGAGAGAAAAAAATTAGACTATAAATTTTAATAAGATAACTACTGAGCACAATTGCACTATAAACATTTAAAATAAAAAATAAATAAGCTGCTAGCTGGGCTAGGGGTTGGTGTTAAGAGAGAAAGTCTGGAGAAAGGAGGACTTTCCAGTGATTGAGGAGGACTGGGTTAGAGATCATTTAGGCAAACCTGAAGCACCTACAAAACCATGGGCCCCAATGGGATGCACCCATGAGTGCTGAGGGAGCTGGCGGATGTTATTGGTAGGCCACTCTCCATCATCTTTGAAAGGTCATGGAGAACAAGAGAGGTGCCCAAGGACTGAACGAAAGCCAATGTCACTCCAGTCTTCAAAAAGGGCAAGAAGGAGGACCCAGGAAACTACAAGCCTGTCAGCCTCACCTCCATCCCTGGAAGGATGATGAAACATCTCGTTCTGGATGTCGTCTCCAAGCATGTGGAAGAAAAGGTGATCAGGAGTAGTCAGCATGGATTCACCAAAGGGAAATCATGCTTAACTAAGCTGACAGCATGTTATGATGGAATTACTGGCTGGGTAGATGAGGGGAGAGCAGTGGATGTTGTCTACCTTGACTTCCTCAAGGCTTTTGACACTGTCTCCCACAACATCCTCATAAGTAATCTCATGAAGTGTGGGTCAGATGAGTGTATGGTGAGATGGATTGAGAACTGGCTGAATGGAAGAGTTCAGAGGGTTGTGATCAGTGGTGCAGAGTACAGTTGGAGACCTATAGCTAGCGGTGTCTCCCAAGGGTCAATATTGGGTCCAGTATTGTTCAACTTATTTATCAATGATCTGTAATGAAGAGACAGACTGCATCCTTGGCAAGTTTGCTGATGATACAAAATTGGGAGAAGTGGCTGTTACACCAGAAGGCTCTGCTGCCATTCAGAGAGACGTGGGCAGACTGGAGAGTTGGGGGAAAAGGAACCTCATGAAGTTCAACAAAGGCAAGTGCAGGGTCCTGCACCTAGGGAGGTATAACCCCATGCACCAGTACAGGTTGTGGGTTGGCCTTCTGGAAAGCAGCACTGCAGAAGACCTGAGAGTCCTGGTGGAAAATAAGTTAACCGAGAGCCAGCAATGTGCACTTGTGGCCAAGAAGGCCAATGGTATCTTGGGCTGCATTAGGAAGAGTGTTGCCAGCAGGTCAAGGGAGGTGATCCTTCCACTTTACTCAGCTTTGGTGAGGCCACATCTGGAGTACTGTGTCCAGTTCTTGGCTCCTCAGTACAGGAGACAGTGGCATTGTTGGAGAGTCCAGCAGACGGCTATGAAGATGATTAGGGGACTGGAGCATCTCTCTTATGAGGAAAGGCTGAGAGAGCTGAGCCTGTTTAGCCTGGAAAAGAGAAGACAAGGAGGGGATCTTATCAGTGTGTCTAAATACATAAAATATCTAATGGGAGAGTGTCAAGAGGATGGAGCCAGACTATTTTCAGTGATGCCCAGTGACAGGACAAGAGGCAATAGGCACAAACTGAAATACAGGAAGTTCTGTCTGAATATGAGAAAAAAATACCTTACTGTGAGGGTGACAGAGCACTGGAATGGGTTACCAGAGAGGTTGTGGAGTCTCTTTCTCTGGACATAATAAAAAACCCACCTGCAATTCTGTGCAACATGCTTCAGGTGACCCTGCTTGATCACGGGGATTGGACCAGATAATCTCCAGAGGCCCCTTCCAACCTCAACTGTTCTGTGATTCTGTGAGACAGATAATTAAGTTACCTTCTATCTCAGGGTTAGGTACAAATATGTCTCCTAATTTTCTCTATCCTCTTTTCTTCAATGAGCAAGGTAACTAGTATGGCAAACTTCAAATTAAAGAGAGTCCAATATCCTGTATTTGTCATGAAAACACATCCAATGTGCATAAATCAGGTTACAGAATCAACTGCAAAATGGATAACAGGTGATGTCACTGTCTCTGCTGAACTTCATCTTGTTTATTATGAAATGTAGCTTTTTAAAACATTCTTACTAAAGTTGTGGTGCTTCTAGGAAAAGTAACTCATACAGTACCTTAGAAAAATTGTGTATCTAGCTGTAGTAGCAATGATGTGTACTTTCCTTTGTATTAAAAGTACAAGGCTTAGTATTATGGCTTTTAAAAGTGAACACAGAGAATTTTGGGAGGACCATAACTCAGGCAAATTAAATCAGTTTTCAGCAGCACATCAAAAGCACCTACAGTCAATATCGTGGGCTTAAGTTCCATTCTCTTTTTTAACTTTATTCCTTTAACTAAATTCCATTCTGGTTTTAACTTAAATGATTCTAAAAGTTAAAAATAATTTTTAGCATGAGAAAGCTGTCTGCATATTTCATGTACTCTGAAATCTCTTAACTGTTTTTTTTGGAAAATGTCCTTTAATTTGCACACAGAGCAGACCTAGAAATTGTAGGAAAGAACTGAAGTGGTTCTGTTGAAATGTAATGTCTGCTGATGGATGAGTAGGTGCATATGTACGTGTATGTCTGCTATTCTGAATGAGTTTGTATATGGGCAAGTATCTGTACATCGTCCATACACTTACAGAGTACTGAGTGATGTCTTGGAAGTAGCAACAGGGGTCTTCCTCATGGGCTGTGTTTATTGTGTAGCGATGACTAACAACCTACACCCTGATCACACGCATGTGCAAGATACAATAGTGCTCCACCTCTCCTGTGAATGTGGCAGCAGCTCTTCACAGTCATTCTCTGGCTCATTATTTCTCTCAGCTATCCAAATATTAATCAGTAATATTCAGCTAAACAGTAGTGAAGTATCTCTGTAACATTGAATTATGTTAAATTCTTTCTCTGAAAAAAGGAGAAACGGTGCTAACCTTTGACATCCAGGAAAACCCTCTGCTTTGGTTTGTGTAGACAAATCCTGTGATGAGCCTCTTCCCTCAAAGTGAAGAGATTTTACAGACTTACGTGATACCACAGGGGTCATGGCATCTGCTTAGTGCTCTGCTCACAGTGTTAACAGTGCTTGTCTCAGGATGAACATTACGCTTGATCTGAATTCTGACAAGCTGGAAACCAACTCATGGGCACAAATGGATCTACTGCTGTGTACTGCTGCATTTGCCTAACTGCAGGTCCCAAGAGAGCCTGGCTGGAAGTGTTGCAACTTCCATTACAAATTGATGATGTGGCAATTTTTACTGAATAAGTTACCAGCAACAGGCTATTTCCTGAATTTGAGTTGCACACAACAGTATTCATAATGTCATTGAAAATTGTCACGTGATGTTTTTGGACCATAGTGGAGGTACTAAAAACACTTCAGTAATAAAGTTTAAAGACTTCTTATATTAGTTTTTTTAAAGAATGATTATGTCCTTTACCAGAGAAAAATTCTAGAATAAAAAGAACTAATGATTTGTAATATTCCTGAGGTTTGAAAGGGTCTTCAGAAAATGATCTTTGTTACTCTCAGGGTCTAGAAAATTTCAACTATCAGTTATAACAAGTCACCTGTAATTTATTGCAGCATAATAGCAGTGTAATGGGGAATGAAAATTTGACCAAGATAACAAATTCTCTATTAAACATCAAGTTTGCTAAATATGTCATGTCATTTTCTTGGCCATCTTCTTTTCTGGATCTTAACTGTGAATCATATGAAGCAACTTCATTTACATTCTGACAGGCGCAGACATTACTTGTCCCCTTGACACCAGCAGCTCTTAAATGCAGTTAAGTTCTAGTGCATTTCTCATCAGCACTGGCTCTCATGAATTCATGTCTTCTTGTATCAAGTAATGATTGAGAGAGAGTGAGAGAGAAAGAGGTCAGATGAAAAGCATCAATTACAGTCCATTGTTTTCTTCTTTGTGGTATGCCCTTAAATATTATTTTCTCTAATCTTCATCCATGGAAGCACCTTTCTCCTTCCTGCTGTGAACATGCTAAACCTCCTCTATAAAGTTTAAATTTAGGCCTGATTATCCCAAGGGATTATCTGCCTTTTCCTTAACAACTCTCTATAGTTTGTATATGTTGAAATAAATGGGAAATGCCACAGGGCAGAATTCTTGGAAGCCTTGATATCTCTGTAGTTCACTCTGTGTTATTAGAATAGACACAGTTCTGTCATTGAAGAGTAAGTGAAAGTAGTGTCTTCCTGCAAATAAGATTTTGACCAGTTGGATGAACCATGGTACAGTAAGCCAACAGTCTCACTGAAATCTTTTATACCGTGCTCAAGGAAGTTGGCTACAATTTAAATATTTGATTGCATCCTTTGCTTAGAGGACAGAATATTTTGATGTGGGCAGAGTCAGTCATCAGGAAGTTTAACTGATGTATCTGATATTATCATCAATGCTTCTTATTTCAGTTATTGGAAGTAAAGACTAGAAAATTGTCTTTTCCAATGTATGTTTTTAGATCATTTTTAAATTGTGCAAATTGTGCTGTAATTAGTTTGATTCATTATTGAACAATGGAGGTTTTTGCAATCCTCATGTATTTGCAAGGCTACTTATAGCTTCAACACCATAAGTTCCTAAAAAGAACATAGTATGTAACAGCCACTTTCATACATATTATCTGCAAATTACTATTCCCATGTTTCTTCTTTCAATTTTTATCATATTTCTCAGGAAGGAAAAAGGGCATATTGCTGAAATACCATTTTTAAATTTTTGTATTTGATAAAAATTTAACATAAGAGAAGCCATGTTTTCCTTCCAGCTATTTCCAGCCAAAATAAGGCTCATACTCAAGATCAAAATAAGCTTGTATTTTATTATATTGGATATTAAAATAATCTAAGGATAAGAGCCTTTTAAAAATTTTAGATGGTTTAATTATAGAGCTAATCTTTTGAACAATGGTGTAGTCTGAAGACAATTCTAGTAACTCTGACGTTCAAAGATGACACAGCTAATGTTACAACAGTACCACCAGAAATGCTGATCTTATCAGGCAGACTGTACTGTGTCTTATCAGCCCACCAATTTAGGTAAGTTCTCAAAGAAACCCTCCAAACAAACAAAAAAGAATCATAATGCTGATACCTGCTGTTGATATTACAAACTATTGAATATGATCATTTTTAAAAGGCTGATATATGATCAGATGGCGTCATAGATTATAGCCAGAGCCATTTTATTCCTAGCTAGCAATGTAACTGAAAGATCTGCAGTGGAAAAGGGTATAAAATGGTGACAAGGGAAATATTTTCATGAATCCTCCTTATTCAGTTCCAGCCTGAAGCTAACTGCATTTCTATCATATGGGGGAAAATGATCTTAGGTCAAAGAAAATGTTTGATTCAGCTTTGAATTAATTGTTCCACACAAGAACATTTTCAGTAAAGACAAAATATTAAAATATTAAGGAGATTCACAGTAGTAATATGTTGTCAGTGGTACCCTGAGAAAGCTGTTTGCTCAGGCCATGTCAATCAATATTCATTGCAGATGGCATTGGATTGCCAGTGTGTAGTGTCATAGTGTGAGGTATTTTCCTACCTGCTCTGAATCAAACAAGAGAAGTTATTTTAACTTTGCTTCACCACCTTCAAGGTGAGTGACTGCATTATTATGTTATTAAGACCAAAATGGCAACAGAGCCACCTGCTTTACTTCTAGTTTGACTTCATCTGGCTTGTGAATCAGGCTTCAAACTGGAAGTATTTCAAAAGTTTATTCTCATTTTCTAGTTGTCAAAATTATTCTTCAAATGTGACCTGAATGTACCATCAAATGCTTTAAGTGAATGATGCCTGGAACAGAGGTCCTTTTTGGTTTGATCATATTTCAAGAGTATGTTACAAACAGAATAGAAAAAGGATTTTTTTGCCATAGCTTCATTTAGCTAAGGTACACACGATGTTGCCACTTAAGAAGTCCAGTAATACCAAATCTTTAAGAGATGTTGAGGCAGAAGTTGAAGTTTTATCTTCTTTGTTCAAAGAACAGTGTCTGAGCTACTTTGTACAGATGAAAAGAAATGGTTTACAGTCATTGCAAAAGTATGTCAACTTATCACTCATAAGCAAGCTGTTAAATAGCATAGCAAGTCACATATCCAGACTTTCAAATTAAACTCTCCCCAGTTGTAAAGCTATTGACAAACATAGTCAAAAAATAGAAATGACAACATCTGAGTGATACCTGGTCTAAGTCTTAGGACTTAGAAATTGTTAACATGTGTTATGTCATTTGCAAGCTTGCAAAGTTATGAGCTTCAGGGAGATTTATAATGATTCTTATGATATTTTCAGATTTGAAAGGCTTTAACTGCACCATGCTGATCTGCAGAACTGTATTAGGTTGAATTTTCAGCTGCTTTTATCATGAGTTCACATCTCAGTATTTCCTGGAAATTTCGAATTCTTGTCACACTATTCCTTGCCTCAACACTTTCTAGAATTTGAGCTAGTCATATACATAATTGTAGAGGATAACTTAGAGGGTAGGGTAAGCTTGATAAAATGCTCCATGCTTTGATACGCTGCTCCAGGCAAAATGTAAAATGCTGATTGGAAATTTTGCAAGTTCTAAAAATCCTTGAAGATAATATATTCAAACTCCAATGGGGGCTTTGTAGAAAATGTTATCAGATTTGAAAGAGCTAAATATTTTCTCAGATGATTCTCGGGTGCCATATAGATTAAACTTGATTATGCAAAATATAGAGAAATGCATAAGATAATTTCAAATGTGTCTATTGCCATAGTATGGACAAAGAACTAAGCATTCCCACCTGCGTGAAATAATATTCACCACAGTTGCAGAAAGGCTACCTGACTTTTAATTGTGGATGACTGTACTAATTTATTACAAAATTTTAAAAATTAATCATTTGTTTTATTTAAATAAAGCTGGAGTCACATTAGATACAAATTCTTTCTTATGAAAATTGTTGTGTGAGAAAGATGGAACTTAAAGCTTGTTACAGGACACCTCTGTGTGTATACATCCAGCTTAACTGTAATGAAAACAATGATGTTGCAAGAAAACATGAGATACGAAGACTTGTGAAGTATGTTGTGCAGACGGATGAACTGCAGTGTCACAGAAAGTAGAACACTGCAGGCAACCAACTGATATAGTGTAGAATTATTCAATAGTCTGTAATAACTGCAGCACAGTACAACCACCATGTATTTACATTATAGCACGGCATAGCTCTTATTAGGTTGTTCCATTTACCAATACATTGCTACTATTCCATAAAGTAATTTTGTCTTGAAGATGTTATTAGATTACAAGAGCAAATGATAAAAAGTACATGGGTTATCTAAAATAAACTGGCAATAAAAACCAAATATATCTTTTTATGCAAATGGGAGAAACTCAGTGCACAGAAAGAAACTGGGAAGTAGAGGAGTTCAAGAGCTACATCAGGAAATGAAATTTTGACTCAGGATAAAATAGGGAATCAGTGTGAAAGTGACAACAAAAAAAAAGGGTCTGAAGAAAGCTTTAAAGAAAACTAAACAAAATTTGTCTTAAAATGAAATGCAAATCACCATAAAGACCTTGGAAGAACTGTAGAAAGTCTCAAAGAGATCAATTAGACTCTAACACAGGAAAAGAGAAGTCATGAGGACATCCGAGATGGTGACAGAATTAATAAAGGAAATGGAAATGGGAAAATACTGGCCTGCAGCAAGATAAGAGACAGGCAAACTCAAGTTAGGTAAAAAATGGTCGTGTATTTTAAAAGTCCATATCTATCCTTATCTATCTTCTGGAATTTCAGTTCAAACACTATTCCTGATCTTTCTGAATGAGGTAGTAAACACCTGTTGGGGAGTTGAAAGGTGGGAAGGAAAAAAATACCTGTGCAGTACCATCAGAAAAATAATGTAATTTCTTACTCTGTTTAGAACTTAACTTTATGGACTCATGTGATTTTGTTTGAAACCCTCATCCTAAACTTATTAAAGAAAGCTTCTAACTCCTTATTTGCAATGACAGTTGTAAGGATGAATAAAGAAGGAATTAATGAACTCAAATCACCTGAAAGTTTTGGACCCTCATTGCTAGTTACAAGTGTTAATAACATTATTAGGTTTAAAATGTACTACAAACAAAATTTTCTGAAATTATTGAAGACAGCACAATAAATAGTGAGCTGAAGTTGCAGTAAGGAGTAAACAGTTTGATACTAGAAGATTTAAAACTATGAGAATAGCTGACAATTAAAACAGATTACCTGGGAGGCTGTGGAAACTGTCATAAGCAGTTTGTTAACATAGATTAGATAAACTCAAGCCAGTCATGATGTTTTATGTGACCCTGCTTCAGAGCTTTTGAGTGGACTAGATGACCTCTTGGTATTTATTCCTGCCCTACAGTTTTGTTATTCTTAAAACAAGTACTTTTCCTACCATATTCTCATTTTTCAAACCTTTATTTACTGCTGCATTCCTACAGCCTTGCTGGTCTTATAAGAACTCTTGTGTTTTATTACGCAAGCAAATTCCGACAGAAGAGATTTTGAAATTAATGTGTTCCAAATATGCCTTCAGTGTTTGGAAATGTTATGAGTCTTGTAGAAACTGGCTGCTGATCCTCCAGGTATTTTTATTCAGGTACCATGTTGCTATATAAAACAACAAAAAATTAGGCCAGCTTCTGCTCTGAGATGTACACACCCACAATGGGTTTTCAGTGAATCACTGGGAGTTAAACATAAATAATCACAGGAAGATTTTGGTTCATAGATGGAAATTTCTGCTTGTTGCTACTTACACATAAAATTCTGTGAATTCCCTGGAACTTTAATGATACAGATTAAAAGAATTTAAATATATAATATTTAATATACCTTAGCAAATAGAATGTCCAGATTAAACTTTATGCCTATATTGATTGAGTATTCACTCAGATAAGGGGTGATGCCATTATTATTGGATCACACTTGGTGCTCAGGGAATCATTTGAGATTTTAACAGTTTATCTGAAACTGAACATTGGCCTAGGTTTTCTGTGAAAGAAAGTCCAAGCCCATGAGATACCTGAATTTATCGGTTATGAGAGATACCTACTTATTATCTGTTGATTAGGAAGTAGGAGAACTACCTGAAGATCACTTGTATTTGTGTCCTGGTTTCAGCTGAGACAGAGTTAACTTTCTTCATAGTAGCTAGTGTGAGGCTATGTTTTGGATTTGGATTTGTGTGCTGATAACACACTGATGTTCATAGCTGCTGCCAGGACAATCAAGGACTATTCAGGTTCTCTTCTGTGCCAATGTCTGCAGGTGCAGGAGGAACTAGGAGGGAGCACAGCCCCAATTACTAGCCTAGGATTCCACCTTAGGTTTAGGATTGAGACCCCAATTAGCCAATAGTCTCTTCTATATTATGTACATCATGCCCAGAATGTAGATGAGGCTCTCTCCAGAAGTGCTCTCTCTTGCTTCAGGTTAGGTCTCTTGCTCCCAGTTGTCTCCCCCTGGATCGCCCCACTCTCAGAGTCATCTCAGTCTCTTGAACGCTCAGTCTCTTATCTCCATTCTGGGATTGCGGCTTCAGGACTCTCTGTGCTCTGGGATTGTTAGCTGGGAATGGGCTGAACCTTGGTCATTGGGTGGTGAGCAGTATCACTGTGTGTCACTCATTTGTGTATTTGTATATTCGGATATATTACTATTATCATTATTATTTTAATTATTGTAGTTTAGTTATTAGATTGTTCTTATCTCAAGCCACGACTCTCTTTGCCCTTTACACCTTTAATTCTCTCCCCCATCCCCGGGGTGGGGGAGGGTGAGCAAGCAGCTGCATGGTGTTTGGCTGCCTGCCAGGATCAAAACTATGACAATTTGCTTCTCAATATTTACAACCAATGTAAGGAATTGGAGATTTCAGAGATTTACCTTCAAATATTCTATATTATTTTTGTGGAGAATATATGAAATGTAAGTAGTTCCCTGGTCCATCATGCCTTGACTGGTAGCTATGCTTATTACAGGTAGTCACGTCAGTAGATATACGTAGTTCGCCCAGAAGATTATCCACAAATTTGTGCCTATAAATCTCTGAGCAGATAACAGTTTCTTCAGATATAATTATTGCTTTAATTTATTTCCCCGTTTTTTACTTTTGCAATCATTTGTTTTATAGGTTGATTATGGAGGGTCCCTGAATTTGTGGTATTTTCTAACTATTTGAGTCATGAGTGGTCAGTCATAGGATCTTGCTGCTTCTTCATATTAGATGAAGAACACATCTTACAGACATCTCCAGAAAAAATACCTGTAGAGGCAGAGTTAATTTCCAAGAAATATTTATGTATACCACTTTGGAATTTGATTTCTGGAATTACGGATGTCAGTAAAACTAATTCTCATGAGTCAAAAAGATAAGGAACAGGAATCATGGGCAAATTACTACCAATGGTATTTTCAGAATAGCTACTGTGGCTTTAATTCACAGGTAAGACATTCTGGACTATTTAATGTGGCATATCATACTCTTGCTGTTTTCTCATATAAGAATGACATTAAACTTGTCTGCTTATATAGGCTGTTAGTATTCCAGTAGTGATATCAAAGAAGCAACCCTCTTCATATATTTAAGAGAGAATATTTCTTTCTGACATTCTGGCATTGACAAATCTGGTAACAATTATTCTATCTAGCAAAGCTAGGCAGCCTTTTGACCTGGAAAGCTGAGCAATGAGATCCTCTTCTAGTTTTGTGAAGATGGCAATGACTGCTGTTTATTCCTTTTAAGATCTCATTTTTCCATATTACTAACACAGTAACATTCTGGAAATGACATGTCATTTCTAGCTTTTAATTAATACTTCTCAATTATTATTTATTTATAAAGATAACTCTCCTCTATCTCTGCTTGTCCTTTTCTTTCAAAGTTCTATGATCACTTCTGGCTTAGTGCTCCAAGAAACCCTGTGATTTTTTAGTAACTTACCCTTTGACCTTTTTTTATATGATGGAAAAGCTTTGTTTTTGCTTCTGGTTAAAAACTGGGATAGGGATCACCAAAAATAGATTTCTGTGTGTGTCAGTTTTTAAACAGTAAAAAGCAAATGTTCATGCCATCGTCATATACATAATGTTTCCCATAGCTCAACTTAGACTAAAACCGACAACAGCAAAAAGCCTCAACATTAAAGCTAGAAATTGGGGTTGACACTCATGAACCGATGCAATCGTACCTTTGTTTCTTACGCTTCATCAGGGTGAATTAAGGACAAAATGTCAACCTGAATTTTTACCAATGAATCTAAATTTCCCTGGTTTTGTGGAGTCAGGTAATTAATTAATTGAATACAGTTTCTCTATGATTTAATAGTAAGGTAATACATAATCATTCTTTCATGTGTAGCATTAAAAGGGATTGCTTTTTGATGCCTCTAGAATAGCAGACTGAATTATATTTTATGGAACATGAAGGAGACGGTGTTCCAGAAAGAAGTCAAAAGTCTAAAACCATGAGGGAAAGTTATTTCCACATGCTTTAATGCTGCTTGTTACGTTTAATACCACCGACTTAGTAAGATTTAAAGTTCTTGGCTGCCTGGATAACCGTCAAGATGATAAATTATAAGTTGCAGAAGTGGATAACATTTATAATAAACATAATATTTTCTTCATGAAAATAAACATGGAAAAGCAAGCTTTTCCCTTTTTGCAAACTGTAAGGATGAAACTTCACTAAGATTCTTTAGAGGGTAGATTAGTTTCTGCAAAAGAATAATGCAGTTTTGTAGTGCAGAATCTTGCAAGTCTGCATCTAACTTATATGGAGCTTGACCAAAGTCAGTGGGAACACTCACATAAGTAATGGATGCACAACTTATCTGAGACAATAACAGATTTTATACACAGCATAATTTTTCCTCTTGTTGCAACTACTCTCGACTACAGTCATAGCTGTAGGGATTGTTGATGGGATGTGAAGTGGCGTCTTTTTCTGACCTCAATCCTGTCCTATCTCAGTTACATTTTAATAATGCACTGTACTCTTCTGAAGAACTCTGGCTCTAGGCACATAGCTTTCTAATTATAGGAATTTTCAAGCTACGCTCACTCACCTGTGAATAAGTCTGCTCTGAGTAGTGCATATGATTCAATTTACAGAGTGATATAAACTAGAAGAGCAGTAGGTCTAAAGAGCGCTTCCCCCAGTTTTCACAGCTGGTATGGATGGACCTCATAAGATAGAAAAGTTAACAATTAATAATAAGGTAATCATAGAATCATAAAAATAGTGTTAGAAAAAACATTTGTAAATCATCTAGTTTAACTCTCCATTCAGAGCAGATTCAATTTAAGACTTAGCTCAGGACCTCATCCAGTCAAGTTTTGAAAATCTACAAGGACTTTATTTCTTCCTCCCATCCTAGTTCTGCTTCCTTTTAGCTTTCATCCTTGGACCATCCTTGTGGCTTGAATGGGCCACAAACATGAAATGTAAGGTCTTTAACCTAGTCTGAAATAAAGCACAACAAAATCATGCTTAATCCCATGAAAAAAAATCATGAGTTTAACAGAACATTATTAAAATTTGTAGGTATAT
Organism: Pterocles orientalis; assembly: GCA_011057875.1. NCBI lineage: Eukaryota > Metazoa > Chordata > Aves > Pterocliformes > Pteroclidae > Pterocles > Pterocles orientalis. The sequence goes on along the minus strand of WKFP01014002.1, from coordinate 568,738 downwards.
GATGTAAAGTTAAAATTCATAGCTACATAATGTAAAATACTTAAATATCATGTTTGCCAACACAAGGAAATTGCACATAGCATATCTAAACTATTGATAGGAGAATATAAGGGACAGCAAAAGAAACTTACCGGGTGGTGGCCACCTCCTTCTGCCGCAGCCCATGATGACTCTTAATTCTGATTCTCTCATCCCAACTCTTTCAGCCTTTCCAGAAGTTTAACAAAGTTCTTAAAAAAAAAAAACAGAAATAAGAGTTGTGACAGAAGTCATTTTCCATCCCTGCAAATTGAAGGTATCTTGACCTCATAAGGAAATTAGCACCATTTGTGCCAATACCAGAACACTGACTATCCAGTGCTCATACCACTCAGGTGTGATGGCTTACCCTTAATCATCTGATGCAAGCAAAGAGATTCTGTCTTCCCTATTGCAGAAGAGAGTCCAGGCACCTGTTACTGAGTATTCAGAGATGGTTTTCTCTCACTACCACTAAGTAGCTTACTATTACTTAACGTAGTAGTAGGTTCACTTGGTATAATAGGTCACTGTACCAAATTAAACTTTAATTTTTTTCTTGCCTTGGGGCATGTTATGAATAGTCGTTTTTTTGTTCACCTTGGTGACTGTATACTGACCAGCCAATGTATGTAGCATTAAGAAGGTAGGGAACTTTGTTGTGCCCTAGCAAAAATGTGATGTATTCAATTATGTGAAGCCTGGTGTTATTCTAGAAAAATAACCAAATACATCATTGTTACATGGGTTTAAAATTACTTTTTCCAGCTGATACTTAAGCCATGAAGAAAAGGAAATGCAGCTTTCTTTCAAGTAGCAAAACTGAGGAATATACTAGGAGGTTGAAACATACGAAAATTAAGCTGACATTACTAAGGATTCCTAAGTGAAAAATGACAGGAAGTAATAAAATACACTTTAAAAAATGTTGGAATACCATCTAATTACTGAGTCAAGGAGAGTGGTTATTCACACTTAATCAAATTAATAGGTTTTGGATTTCTAATGTTTCTTTCTGTATGAGCTATATTTTGCAGCTTCCCATTTTAAATTTCTGGTGCATAAATTTTCAGAACTCTAGTCTTTGTGAAGTGCAAGTTAGTTCTTGAGGCAGGCACTCAATTCCATTCTGCTGCTCCATATAAGTACTGAGATTTTTTTTTTCTCAGCACGTATTTGTGAACACAGATAATATAAGGGTAGAGAAACAAAAAAAAAAAGAAAGAAAAAGCCACATGTTTAATTTATACAGACACCTTAAGCGTAACACTTTTTTTTAGATTTTTCCTTGTGCAGTCTTGCTAAACAAGCAAAAATTTAGTGCCTGCAGAATCGATATGTCAAGTCATCTAGGGTGTATCTTAGGATTTTAACATCTGAGCCTTACACTGACTTCACCTGAAAGTATTTCTGTATGATTTTCTTTATGACTGAAAGCAGTATTCTGTGTGAATGAAAATCAAGTGTTTGATGTTTGAGGTACTATATTTTCTTAGGTTTCAGGGATGCTCCCTCTTTAGCTTATGACCTGTGGCAAACTCTAAAAATACTAGAACTATTTAGAAAAAAATCAAAATGATTTTGGACTTCAGAGGAATTCAAAACCTGCTTGTATGCTTTTCATATCAGAAACAATTCCTTTCAGGGAATTGTTTAATCTTTTCTCTAAAAATGTGGGTTTGATTTGTCGATGACAAAAGCTTGGTAGCTGGAAACATTCAACAGAAAGAGTTTGTGGTTTCCATGGATATTCTGCGTAAATGCTTTTCAATTTTAAATGGCCCTCTGGGTTTGTGACTGAATACTTCTTGTAGACCAAGATTTAATAATCAAAATGATATTATTTTTATTTAGTGTGTGGTTTCTTCATGTCTTAAACAAGACTGTTTTCTCACTTTGCCTAAGGATACATCTTGCTCTAGCTGTGTGATTAGATTTTAGAGACATACAGTTGAAAATAAACGCAATTACCTAAATAGATGGAAGGTAGAAGTAAATTGTGATTAGCACATAATTGTACAAGCAGAGATGCAGAAGCCTGAAACACTAACTCTGTTAAATTTTGGTGATGTAGCACCTAATCCTTAACAATATTTTAAAGTTGGGGGCTTTATTACCTTGTTGATAAAATTCTCTCAAACAGTAAGAATGCTTTAATACTTTGAAGTTGTAATATTTAAAAGCCAATAGAGCTACCTTCATATATTATCTATACACAGACAGTATAAACATTTCTTGAGTAATGGGGGTAGGTATCATTTAAGAATATGCATAGGATATGCTGAAAAACCTAGGTAAACAGATGAAACTTACTATTGTTCTGTAAACTTCATAACAAAGCACTTTATAAGGACATATGAATATATTAAATATGAATCTATTAAAAATTGGAAATATGTATGCTACGTGGTGGCCAGATCATGTATAATTTTAAAGTATTTCTGAGAGTACTTTGTGTAACTGTAACCACCCAATCACTGTTATGTGACAGGAACCAGCTGATCATTCAGCATTTTTACATACGATTATGTGTGAAGCTGTAATTTTCATTTTCATTGAGGAAAGGCAATTTTTTTTTTGCAGAAATGGCAGATTTCATGAGGCAACATTAAGTTTCCTAAACACATTATTTTAATGGCCTGTATCAGTCAAACAGGCTTTATAAGATGCTTGAAAAGTTTCAGGGCCAGAAGAAGAGGTAAAAGTGCTTTTTAGCTTGTTGGAGCTGTGCTTTCTTGCTACTGTTTCCTCTCTGCAAGTTGTAACACCAGCATTCATCATTTAAGAATCAGTAAACCAAAGTAAGAATTGTGGTATTATTGTAAAAAACATTTTTGAAGGAGTGAATTTAAGATTCCTGTTTGCTAGTTTTTGAACTGTTAAAGTTCACATTTTTTGCACTTTGCCTATAATTATCTGTAATGGAAAAATTGAAATTTATTCTCATTTATATTATGATCTCCTTAAAGAAACAGTTTGTTTAACTATGTGACTGTTGTTGATACTTTCCTTTTCTAATAACTGGCTAGTCAACCTGAGAGAGATAGAGATCATTAAGTTTCACATGACTAGATGGGCAGGTGAATGACAAAGGCTGAAATATCTCAAAATAAGGCTGAAATGATAGAGAGATGGCACAACTATAGGAAAGATCTCAAGAGGACCTTGCACCTTTTTAGACCCCAAAGACAATTGCAAGACACAATCTGTAGGAAATCAGATTTCAGTTGTTTTTTTGCCCACATAAAATTCAGTAGAGAAAGCTGAGATTCTTTATCACCCGCCTCCTGGAACAGCGGCTTAATATTGCATCAAAAGATATAAGACTTGCAGAAAAATGTGCAAATTAACAATGTAGCTTTTCAGGAAAGTCACATCTTTGAGAAATTCCTTGTATTCTTCTCTTTCTTCTAAACAATTTCAGCTTCATCTGGAACCACGGACAAAGATCTTGCCCTTCATATAAGATCATTGGTTTATATAAGTGAAAAAGGAAAAGTAGACATGAATTCAGGAGAAGAGAATTTATGTGTTCTCCCTAGAGATGACTCCCAGGAGTTCCTATATCTCTTTTCATTGTCTGTTTGCATGCATCTGTCTTGAATGCTCATCTGAGCAAATCTAAGAACAAGCCACCTGGGTCTACCAGTAAAGTCCCTGACTTTGTGACATTGATTGCTTCGTCATTAGTATCTTCTGAATCACTCTGTGCATGTACAGCAAAAGCACTTAACAGAAAATAAAACCAAGAGTTTTATTCTCTAGAAAATGGACAGTTTCACATATTACCTGTGAAACTCATGCAATTGAAATTATTCACATCTATGTTGGCCATATAACTCAAAAAATAAGGTCTCAGACTATCTTTTTAACACAACAGATATATTCCTTACCTAAAACCAAAAATATACCAAGTAGTGAATAAATAACCTCTGAATAAACACTTCAAAGGTTCTCCTCCTGTGAGAGTTGAAAATAGTGTATTTTCAGATGATGTAAAAATTACAAAAGAAGGACTTGACTAGTCCATTTGATATTTAAAAAAAATACTGCAGAAGAAAAAGCATTCTTCTTCTCAAAAAAAAAAAAAAGGTGCCTACAAAGCAACTCAACAATGTGTCAAACTCAACAATGCATGAAACACAGGGTGATTCAAGGAGCTGTGTTGGTGACTGCCATAATAATGGGATTGACATAAATTCCTTTTAAAAAATATGATTTCAAGATTTAGTCATAGGAGAACACAGACCAGAACACCCTGTCAGTGACTTTCACAGCTGATACAAATTAAAATACATTTCTTCCTGCTAGTCATTTCATTTGGTTCCTTTGTCAGGCTTAATGAAATATTCCATCAAGTAAAACCAAAGAAACCCATATTTTCTACTTCAAATTCAAGGTGATTCTACTGAGAGTCATAAGACATTGATACTAATATAATGTGAATTTAGTATTAAATATATGACAATATAAGGGTACAGCACTTATTATCACTATCTTTGCATGCTATACTTTTCATTTCACTTTCATATTATATAAAATGGCATTGTCATATATAGGCTGTTATCAGAATTTCTTGTCTTGATGAAGGCTGATAGGTTAATGGTTCTTTTCTCCCCTTTGAAAGGCAGAAGGACACCCTGATGGTAATTGACTTTCTAAAGGTGCACTGCAATGCTCAGTGAAGCAGTTCTGTTTGATTCAGTAGGCTGGAACTGCAAAATAATTTCAGCTAACAGCTCTACACCAGGGTAGTCAAATGCCTGGAAAAATGAGGTAGCAATGAATTGCTCAGAACAAGAGTATCAGCCATTTTACTACTAGAAATTAACTGTGGAAACAGACTTGAAAGGCCTGTTGTGTTCCCTAGGGATAATATGATTGTGCAAATAGAAAATACTCAAAGCATGAGTATTATTAATCCTTCTATTATTTCTATCCAAGCGTTAATATAAACAGTTTTCACTCTATGAGCTCCATGCTCTTTTTAAACTTTTTATTAATATAGAGTCTTTAAGAAATACTAATAAATATCTTTTCTTTCTCATCAACATTCTGCTTAATATTTTACTTACTTTCTTCCTTCAGAAGTACATTCAGCATGAGACCCTCCTTACCCTGAGTTACTTATTCATTAAGCCTGAGCATGAGTAGAAGTCAATAGAGCTAAGCTGCAGTGTGGAATGCACTGTAAGGATCATCTCTCATTTCCAACAGCCTCCAAGACATTCTCCAATAAAATAGAAAAGAAAAAAAAAGCAAGGTCTCTCTTGCTTACAATGCTCTTCAAGTTTGTCTAGCTCACCAAGAGACTGTATGTAAATGAAACACCCTTCTTTTTCTTTTTTTTAGAGTTCTTGAATATTTTTTTATGTGCATTTCTGTTTCTCTGTCCTCTCTGTTGGCTCAGACTGTCTTACAGGGTCATGGTAGAGCAAACTGCAACGGTACTGCCAGGCTGTAAATTTCTTTTCCTCTGCAAAATTCCAAAGTAGAAATAATGGTTACACCAGCCGTGAAGAGTGTTAACCAAGGAAGTTGAATAGAAATAGCTTCAGCACATTCTCATGGCTTCCTCCACTAGCAGGGACTAAATTCTCACCGTACCTAAATGTCAGTGTGTGAGACATCATCTGACTTAGACGGGAAGGAAGTATGAATATCTAGGGCAGTGGGCTTGCATAAGAGTGACAAGTGTTTCTGAAGCCATTTGATAGGTGAAGTTTCATATCTGCCGACACTAACATTCTCCCACTTTATTGCCCAGGTTCCCGTATTATGTGTCTCTAAAGCAGATCCAGCAAAGTGTTTAAACTCCTATCTCATGGCCAATTCAAAAAAAAATATTAGAGCCTAGTTTTGTCAAATGGAGGCCTGTACATCTTAAGTTGAGCAAACAAATCTGCACAGACTTTTCTTAATGGTTTTGTCATTCATATCTCTGTGCTTTAGTCTCTGCCTCTAAATAGAGATTATACATATTCTCACAAGGACATTGTGAAGATCAGTTAAATAATGTTTTTGAAGCTCTTACTTTCAATAAGATCTAATAAGAACTGCTATATATTAAAATTAAAAACTACCTGTACAGTGATCTTTGTTCCTTCTGTGCTGAATGAGTGAAATGTCTTATAGAAAAAAATGGGCTGTAAACAGGCAGTTAAAAAGAATAGTAATATTACCACATAAAGGTGCTAAAGAGAGTTTTCACATGACTCTTAATTCCATTATTTACCTTTTAGAGTTTTACTTGTAATGTTAACATTTATTTTAGCATTATTAGTAGTTTGGTTTCTCTTTTTTTATTTTTTTAGTGTATTCACCATGTTTACATTCTACTTTGCAGACAGGGAAAAGGCACTTAAGAAATATAGGCTATTTCTCTTCAGCAAGGTCATGAAGCAAAACTAACATGGGATTGTAAATATGTGCATAAGTCCAGACTATCTGCACATAGGATTCAAAATGACTTTTTCCTAAATGAAAAGTACATTTTCAAAATACCATCATTTCTACAAAGTCTTTTTATTTTATCAAAATTCCCAGGAAAAAGGACCATGAAATGATTTGATGCATAAAAAAATCAGGAAGAATAATTTGAAAATCAGGCTCATAAATTCAGCTTTCTAAAGAATAGCTACTTATCTGTCTGCCTGCCTGCTGGGTACTTGAACTGTGGCATCTGGTTACCTCAGAAGTTAATGACCATTTGCTATATGTATTTTTTTCACAAAGAAGTTAAATCCCAGCTCAAGGAAAAATAAAGGGGAAAGCCATCTTGCTCTGACTTCTCTTTTATTTTCATGTTTATTTTGCAAGTGGCTAATAGATTGACATCTCTTGCTATATGAACTGTGCCCTAGAAGTAAGTAGAGCTAAACAGAGGAACCTTTTTTTGTACTGAGGAAAAGGAAAGAAATTAATGTTTTACTGGTATCTTTATATATCTGCTATGTAGCTTTCTAGACTTGTGCGTGAAGAGAGGAATACTTTTAAATATATGTACATTTTAATCAAGTAATGCCTGCAATAAAGACTATTTGAAGCTATTAAATCACTTCCTGATACATCGCTGTTCTGCCAACCTCTGCAGAAAAAAACTGAAAATCAATCTTGCATTACACCCACAAAGCCAAGGTCTGGTCCTTTTTGCAAGAGTTCATTCCAGCGTGAAGGTTCTTAATCTGGAAACAATTTTGGGCTAGAGAATAGCCAGACACTCGAGCAAGAAATTCATCACTGGGTACAACTCTCCTTTCACTTGCTGACTTACTGAGTAATGCTTATGGAAATAAACTTAGAAGAATATATGGTATGTTAAGTTAGCGGAATGGATGCTGCCTGCGGGCTATTGCAGTCATTCTTGCTGACATTATTCTGTTTCTATCAGATTGGCTATGTAGCTCCCAGTATTTTGTGGTAGGGTTTGCCTTACAAGAGGAGTTCTTGCTGAAAGGAAGCTGGAAAACAGTAAGCCGTGATGTCGACAGAGGAACATCACCTCAAGCAGTGTCTGCTGCTCCGTTGGGGGTTTTTTGTGTTTATGTCAGTGCATCTAATAAAAAATATTGTATTTACTGGTCTCAGACAGCTGCAGCAGGAACTTAGGCGTTCCCTTTAATGTTCCATGAGTATGATTCCTTCCCCCACAAATTACTGCACATCATTTGAGCGTGTCTGCGTAGCCTGATTTTCAGGCCGTAGGTGTTGCCTGCACTGCAGCTAAGAGGTGTGAGTACAGCATGCTGTGGCCTATCAGGCTAGCTTTAATCTAATTAGCTTGCGTAACAATATTAGTAAAGATGTCATAGAATGAGCTTCAGTAAATAAATGTATGCTGATGTGAAAGCCTGCTAGGAATCATCAGGATATCCCTGGGTGGCCAGCAACTACAATGTATAAAGGTTTAAAACTCTTCCCAAGGGCTATTGAAGCAACAGCTTGGCAAATGCTTCAAAGCCCCAAATCATCCCACATACAGTTTTCACTTTTCCCTGTAAAACAATTTTAATATAATATATAAATTAACTGCTTGTCAAGATCAAATTTTAGCTGGAAAAAAGTTTTAATTTCCTCCCTGTGGTTTCCCAGTCTTTGAAGATCTGCAAGCATGGCTATCTCAGCTACAGCCAAACCCTCTGTTTTAGCTGGCTCCATCATAACAGTCACATCTGTCAGAGAAGGGTTCTTCTGTCTTCTTAGTGCTGCCTACAGAGTTTCATTACTGGTAGCCTGAGTATCACCATTTGATTTCTTGGATGGTAGAAGAGTGGCACAAGCAGATTAAATTGACTCTGGGTCCTGAGTTGCTGCGTGTTCTTTTGTGAAGAGGAGACAGCCCACTGGCTTAGTGAGAAGAATTAGAAAATTAACTCATAAATAGAAGATGTAATTGGAAGAAAAAAAGCTAGTTACTGAACCAAAGGATATAGACCTTTAAAGCTTTAAACCCAAAAGATAGTCCTGAGAGGGAGCAGTAAATCTAAGTTAGGCAGACACTATAGGAAAAAAAGATTATCACTATTGTCAAAATAAGAAAATATGCCTGAGGGGGAAAAAAAGATGGTTGAAAAGCATATCCTAGCTCATTCCACAAGGTTCATCCTTACAATATTGCTTATTAAATTGTTCTGCATCGCCCCTTACTTTTGCTCTTGTATGGCTGAAAGACATTGAAAGTTGGCTGCAGCAGCAAAAGCAGCAGAACCCAGCATCTCTCCAGTTACGACCCTCACACTCAGACCGCTTTATCTAGTCAGGAAAATCTGCTCTGTGTACATGCTCAGGCAGTGCTATACAAAATACCAGTGGATGTTAGTATTAGAGCTGCAGAAAGAATAGAGGACACAGGTTCCTCTTCCCTAAGTCAGACTTTGCTGGGAGTAACAGGCAGATGCACAGTCAATGTCAAGGGTTAGTGAATACTGGGAGGGAACCACCCTAACCAGGATATCCTTCAGATAAGATTATATTCTTCTTGCTACTGCTTGAATTCCCAGAGAGGCAATTGCTTGGAGACAAACTCCTGAATACCATGATTTGCCCAATCCCTTCATTTACAGTAATAAAGAGGTGCCTTGTGCTTAAACATAGGATGGAAAGTAAAAAGTCTCGTTCTGAAACAGATTTTCTGCTTGACCTCAAACACTTAATCTCTCCTTGCTTGTTTTCTCATCTGTACAGTTAATAATGTTTATCGACCACACAGGGGGTTGTAAGGTTAAATGAATTAATGTTATAAGTCACTTTGATTGTCTTACATAAAAAGTTTTCTAGAAGTATGAAGCATAACTATTTATTATTTGCATTTTCTTTATTTTTATTCATGACCTGTCAATTCTGCTTCAGATTTTTTCTCAAGAATTATTTGTCCTAATCATCTCAGTTGGGTGAAAAAGAAGAAATTGATAAAAACTAATGATTGCGTAGAAACTAATTCTTGGAGAGACTGGTCTAAATTTCTTAATTTTAAGCATACTTCCTCACAACTAACATGCACATAAATCTTCCTGAACAGTGTTTCTTCTCTTTGGTGACTTTCCAGTGTGGTCTTTTTTCCTTTATATACAGTTTAAGTTATCCATGAACTTACATAACTGGGCAAGAGCATGCACTCTTGCTCTTATAATTTCACTTCAGTTTCTTTGATTATATTTTCTGTTTGCTCTATTTTAATCCCATTCCTCTCTTGATGACTTTTATTCTGTTTGGCAGATCTTTTTTTCCCTTCACCCTTCAAGAATGCCAAATCCACCAATGAAGAATGATTTGTATACACTGTCATTTCTATTTGCTATTTTACTTTGGTTTGTTTTGGGGTTTTTTTGTGGTGTTTTTTTTTCATTGAGACAAGGCAGGCAGTTTGCTGTGCTAGTTATCAGTACAGTGCACCTCAGGTACACTGAAACCATTTGACTTTACCTTATATCATTTCCAGAATGTATTTTCTTTCTCTTAGCAGCAAGCCAGGACAGGAATTTGGCTAGATTTTGCCACATTTCTGAAGCACTATGTAGCTAAGTGCTTCCAGAACATCTGATGCTGTTGTTGCAATGTTCAGCAGCCTGCTGAAAGTGTGAGATGTGAAGCAGATTAACACCCAAATACTGGCTTGTGTGAGACTTTAGATAAGGATATGATTTAAATGTGTGTATCCAATCTGTGAAAAGTGGTGGCACTGCAAAAAAATGAAATTATAGGTTGCATTGTAGGTGAATTCTATGGTGCAATCACTTCAGATGAGTTTGAAGTGCAGTTTCCTATACTTGCTTCTGTATTCCTATTTTTCTGCTCCTTACTATTTCTTAGATAAATAAGGATTAACTTTTCTGTGCGTTATTGCTTACCCTAGTCATTTCCTGAATTTCAAAAATGTCATTGAACATGTCTTTGTTGAAAATAATAATAAGCTATTAAGCTAGCTTATTCAACATGCTCAAGTCAAAAGATACGTACAATCATTAAACTGCGGTGAATGAAAGGATTTTGTAAGAAGGCAGCTTTTCAATTTGAATTTGTTGAACTCTACAGAATAAGCCAAGTTTGAAGAAAAAATATATATTTAATGACTTTGAAGTTATAAAATCCGAAAGGCTTTTTGATGAATGTGGAGGATTATTTTCTCTGCTCTGTTTACAGCCTAGACTATTAGGACAAAGATTGACTGTAAATTTTAACATAAAATTTTCTGAGGCCTGGCCTCTAATTCTGCTTCACAGGGAGGTGGAGGAAAGAGGATAAGAAATTCTAAGACTAATTCTGGGTTTGATTTAAATGCTGATTTATTTAATCTTACTATATCTTTGTTTCTATAAAAATCCTGCCTTGCAATGACTGTGAAATTTCCCAATATTTGTAACACATTTTAGAAAACTAGTGTCCAGATTCAGGTCAGAATGTGTCCCACACATTTTCAGGTTCTTGTTAGTCCTGATGGACAACATAATAGCAGTGATTTGGAAGCATCTCTGTCCCTGCATGCTGTTTCCCGCACCAGAAGAGCAGTTTGAAAAAGAAACTAATTTTGTCAGATCATTGGTTAAACCAGGAAATGAGTCAGGATGTTCAGAGAACCAGCTGAGCTTCTAGGTGCAGTGGAACATTTTCCCTTTTGTCACTGAGCAGCATGCTTTCTAGCTGTAGCCTCACATGCATGGGGCTGGTGCTCTCCACCTCAGAGGCCGCAGCAGTGGAAGTGCTATGCTCCATGCATAATTTTGTGTCTTGCTTAGATAAATGGAAAACATGATTATGGTTTATTTTGCTGAATTTGGACATAGGAATGCAGGATGCCAACTTCAGTGAGACTTGCTCATGAGCCAGCACTGTGCCCTCGTGGCCAAGAAGGCCAATGGCATCCTGGGGTGTATCAGAAGGGGGGTGGTCAGTAGGTCAAGAGAGGTTCTCCTCCCTCTCTACTCTGCCCTGGTGAGACCGCATCTGGAATATTGTGTCCATTTCTGGGCCCCTCAGTTCAAGAAGGACAGGGAACTGCTGGAAAGAGTCCAGCGCAGAGCCACGAAGATGATTAAGGGAATGGAGCATCTCCCTTATGAGGAAAGGCTGAGAGAGCTGGGTCTCTTT
>WKFP01014002.1:519028-549788 GCA_011057875.1 Pterocles orientalis | reverse complement strand
AGGAGGATGGAGCCAGGCTCTTCTCTGTGACATCCAGTGATAGGACAAGGGGCAATGGGTTCAAGCTGGAACATAGGAGGTTCTATTTGAATATGAGAAAAAACTTCTTTACAGTGAGGGTGACAGAGCACTGGAACAGGCTGCCCAGAGAGGTTGTGGAGTCTCCTTCTCTGGAGACATTCAAAGCCCGCCTGGATGCATTCCTGTGCAATTTGATCTAGGTGTTCCTGCTCCGGCAGGGGGATTGGACTAGATGATCTTTCGAGGTGCCTTCCAATCCTTAACATTCTGTGATTCTGTGATTCTGTGTAATGATGTTTCATTGGAATGACTGCTGCTGCCAGGTAGTTCGGTGGCATTTAACTGGTTAAAGAGATGTGAAACTATGTGCCATCAGTCTTCAAATACATGTCTTTACAGAAAGATTATCACTTAGGTTAACACTCTTCTTGGATATTTATGAGAACTTGCTCAAGTCTTAGAGGTCCTCACATGCATTTGCAAGGCTGGGTATTGAATGAGTGAAGAAAAGTGTGGTATATGTGGTAGATAATCTTCCTGATTTCTCCAGATTGCTACTCTGTGCAGAAAAAACACATTTTGCCAAGTGGGCTGCCCCCTATCTCTCTGCCTGACTGAACTCTCACTCTTTTGTCATCCAGGAGTTAGGAAAAAGTTTCTGTGATTTCACTGAATTTCCCTTGGAACATTATCAAGTTAAAGTGAATACAGCTGCTTTGTCTGAGTATTTTTAATTTATAATGCTTACATATTTAATAACTATTAAATATGAATATCTAGGTGACTGGAATAACTTTATTTGGGATGTAGGTTCTTTCATTAGACAAGACTAATGACTGCAGTAGTAACTACATTTACTAAAGATGTAAGTCAAGAGATTGTTAAAAGTGTGTCCATATAAATGTTAAATATTAAGCTTTCTTCTGCTTGCTCCATAAAGTACGGTGTTTATTGTGACAATACTTCATTGCTTTTCTGTTTTTAGGGACGTGTTTAATGTTCCAGCACAGTTGTACACTTAAGATAGTTCGAGAAGGTGCAACTACTTAAAAAGCAGTATTTAACTACAAGTCAGGCAAATTAAAATATCAGTTATTATCTCTCAACAGATTTTACCTGATTAGTGGTGGAGTTCCTTTTATTATATGTGGGATTACAGCAGCAACCAATATCAATAATTATGGGATTGAAGGCAATGCACCATAGTAAGTATAAACTATTATCATAAAACTTCTAAGGAAAACATACTCTTTTTCTTACATCGATAAATGTAACTGACTTCGTAAAGGGTACAGACGTGCCATTTGAGATGACATTTATTATGAAATTTTATTAAGTAATAGCTATGAAAGAGCAATGTCTTAATCTGGGGCTTCCTGCTTCACCTCTACCAATTTGACTCCATTATGGTCAATAGAATCAATTTTCATGTACAGAATTACTCATCATTTACATCTGAATAAGTGAAAGGATATTAAAAATACCTAATGGGTAGCATACTTAATAGATCTACTAATTAATTAAATACTTTCAATTCATTATCTACCTTGAATTGATATCCTTCAGGTGACCTATTTAAAGTAATTTACAAATAACTATGTGAAAAAGGGACAAGTAAAAATCCCTCTTCCCCTTCCTCCACCCCCAGCCCTCCCTTAAAAAACAGTTATTTCGGATTTTCACCACCTGGAAATGTTCCAGTCACAATGTCTTGCAGTCCTGATAGAACCTTCTAGTGTACCAGTGTGTTAGTGTTCAGTAAACCTCCACAAGCTGTCCAGGCATCATATTGTTATTAATTCTTGGCATGAAACATGAGATATCAATACAATACAATAAATCTTTCCATGAAAGTGTAGCAGAAAATGAATCAGACTGCAAAGTTAAATACATCCTGTGTAAATGATCAGCATGGCAATGACTGGTACATGAATGGAGATATTAGTACTCTGCTAGCACTAGTACTCTGGAGGACATCACTCTTAGTTACTTCTTTGAGATCTACGTAATATGATTGAAACTAGTTATGTGGAAACAAAGGAAAATGGTTTGTAAGAAAGCATTTGCCTCCTTAAAGGCATTTTTATAGGTAATTGAAATTTAAATTCTGGTAATATATTAGTACTCGGTAACTATTTGCTCTGCCTAGGGCCCAACTAACATTCATATTTTTATTCAAACATCCAATTAGACAATCATTTAAAATCCACAGTATACTAAAAGACTCAATTATTGACGTTCATAAATGTGAGACATTTTTCATTTTGGCACAGTTACAGAAGTTATACTTTTTTAATCATGTTAATCATAGCCAACCAATACTTGGTACCACAGTCTGTACAAAAAACAAGACACGGGTGAAGGATGGTTATAAAACTGAGTAAAGATACAGCTTCTAATTCAACAACAGCATAGTGAGTTATATGCTTTATTCATTTTTAATAATACTAGTACAGTAAATGTAGATGCACAAATTTGAACTTTTTTTAATGGAACTGATTTTTCAAGTGATCCACGATGAGCTTCCACTTGAAATAAGAGCATCTCAAGAGACTGTTCCACTGGGGAGCATGCCATTCTCTGCTTTGCATCAAATATGCAGCATTCAAATGTACTTCAATTATTCGTGTAGCTTTGTGCTCTCTGCTTATCCAGTTAAATACAGGTGGTAACTTACCTGTCTTTTCACAGATGTCTTTCAGAGAATCTTTTCATGCACGTCAGCAAGCAAAATATATACTCCTTGGAGTGTCTCTAAGTTCATGATAAATGTGTGTCCCACCTAGTGGGACTGCCTCTTTTTAGCTGAGAAGTTCTCAGCCTGGGAAAAAAAAATCATCCTGCCCTTTTTAGAGTAAGTTCCTGGCTTGATAAGAATGTGATATCAGAAGGCTCCTTGCTGTATCGGAGGGACTATAACCAATCACACACGCCTAAATGAGTATGAAGTGTCACACAGCATCAGTTTTAGAGCTGGAATGGATCATGACAGATCACCTGGTCTGTCTTTCTGACCTAGTGGGAAATTAGCTCTATCCAAACCATTCCTGACAGTTATTTATCTGAAGTGCTTTAAATGCTCTGATAATGGATAGACGACACTTCATTGCAACAGCTTATTATCCTAATTGTCCTAACAACTTGGAAACTTTTGGAAAATCTAATTTAAATTTCTTGCTGCAGTTTAAGCCCATTACTTCTTGTCCTAGTCCAACAGATAAAGAAAGTAACTTATTCCTCTTTCCAGAAATCCATGTAATATTTAGAATATAAGAACCTAATAACAGCTGTACTAGCTAATACCACCAGCCCAGTTCCCTTTCTGTAACCATGGCTAAAAGCAAATCATAGAGAAGAGTAAAAACTAAGTAAATATTCCTTCTTCCCCTGACCCAAGTCCTCCCAGTTTCCATCTGGGATTTCATTAGCCAGAAGTGTTTTTTTCCCCTGTTTATTTGATTAGTTCATTCATCCTCTGGACAGTCCAGTTAAATTGTTACTAAATTATGCAGACTGGGGCTTACTCAGCTCATATTGGCCTGTGAACTACTTTAAGCTGCTCTAAAACAGTTACGGTTGTGTTATTTAAAGCCTAGAAAATAATGATCCATGCTACAATAATATTATGCTACCAGTGTATCACAAAGAGACCATCAATTTCCTTAATTTTTCTGAGGACATTCAAATTGATGTAAATTAACTCCCAGGAATTTCAGAAATGGCAGAGAATTCAGAAATGGTGGAGAATTCAGAAATAGCAAATATCTTTTGGGCCCGCTCATTGCAGAAAGCAGTGACTGTTCAACTGGATGTCTCTTTTCAGCCTCTCTTATTACTCAGGCTGTTCTATGCTTTGGCAATAAGAAAATTCTGTAAGAACAATCTTCAGGCTTAAGAGTTTATATCAATGATCATTGATACAAACCATTGAAATCTGTACATTTCTATTGCTCACACAGATTGTATAAACTATGCATCATTTGCTTTTTAATCAAAGTATTAGTGCTGACATTTTTAATAGTAGAAAAAAGGGCTGACATAAATGGTCTCATACTTCACTGCAGTTCTAGATTCTAAACTGACCTACATTTCTTGGAAATTTTCAGCTTTAATACCCTGTAAATTATACTAGACATTTTATTCTATTAAAAAATATGAAAGTGATGTCTCAGCTTAATTGATGTTAAAGACACACTCCCTTTCTCCACAGTGAACATATCTGAACTTCTGAACTGTTGGGTCATACAAGTTAATCAGAAAGCCCAGTTTCACATCAGTCCGTTGTCCATCACATCTAATGTATGCTATAAAATGTTCTTGACTCTCTCTTGTTGTTGTTTTCAGTTGCTGGATGGCATGGGAGCCTAGTCTCGGTGCTTTTTATGGGCCAGTAGCATTCATTGTCCTAGTCACCTGTGTTTACTTTCTCTGCACGTATGTGCAATTGAAGCGTCATCCTGAACGCAAGTATGAGTTAAAGGAAAAGACAGAAGATCCGCAGAGAATACCAAGTACTGAGGTGCGCCATGGTCATATTGCAGACTCTGTGTCCATTCCCCAGGCAACCTGCTCCATGATTTCTTCTTCCTTATTGGAAAATGAGCATTCATTTAAGGCTCAGCTTCGAGCTGCAGCATTCACTTTGTTCCTGTTTACTGCCACCTGGACCTTTGGAGCACTTGCAGTATCTCAAGGTCATTTCCTGGATATGATATTTAGCTGTCTTTATGGAGCCTTCTGTGTGACCTTGGGGCTTTTCATCCTGATTCATCACTGTGCAAAGCGAGATGATGTGTGGCACTGCTGGTGGTCCTGTTGCCCATCTAGAAGAAACACTTATTCTGTCCAAGTTAATGTGCGCCCAAAGGTTAATGTCAATGGTGATGCTCAAGTTCATGCACCTTGTCTTCAGGAATCACCATGTCCCAACAAACAAGCTGTGTTTAATCATCCAGCAGCTAGCCACTGCAAACTTACTAATCTACAAGCAGCTCAAAATCATGTTAACTGCCTTTCACCTGTGGCACCATGTTGTGCAAAAATGCACTGTGATCAGCTACTTGATGATGAAGCTCACATTCACGTCCACAACGAGGGAACATTCAGACCCAATATGCACATTCATAGATGTCTGAAAAGCAGAACTAAGCCACGTTATTTCAGTCGGCATAGGTCTGCAGGTGAAAGAGAATACGCCTATCACATTCCTTCAAGTATTGATGGCAGCATCCACAGCTCACACACAGACAGTCCCCATAGTACACATGACAGCCAGTCAGGTCACAGACGGGCCTGCTGCTCAAAAAGTGATCCATATCCTACTGTCAACCAGCCTGAAAGTAGCGACGCAAGTACTGTAATATATAGTTGTGCTAAAATGCCAGAAAGTGACACTGTGCACCATCCAGCTCATTTTGAAATGCACCCACGGACACAGTCATTGCCATTTAATACGACGAATCACAATGGAATTCTCAAGGGAAACATGCATGAAGCCATGATATACAGCTCAGATAGTACAGGAAATATCAAAACTGGCCCTTGGAAAAATGAAACTACTGTGTAGTTCATGGGCCATCTTAATGTGTTTTATTCCCTAAACCATCGTAATCTTTGTTTTTATTCCAAACTAAATAAGATGACATATTTGTGTAGCTCATCAGTAAATTGTACAGCTTTTCCATCTTTATTTCCATTTTCTTAATAAGAGTGTAAAGGGGATAGTGAGAGTTTTAAAGTGAAGTTATTTTTAAAAGTTATAAATTTATTCTGAAAGATAATTAGAAAACGAAGTCTAGGCAATTGAATAAGAGAGGCAATATCCTTTTGTTACAGAGAACAACATTTCTTTAGAAAGACAACCTTTTCATTCGTTGTTTTCACTTTTGTTTTGTATTAACTTTAGATACTTTTAATAAACATATCAGCATCTTAAACTTATTCATTTTTGTAGCAAAATATTATTACTGTGCCATGGATTTTAACGAAAAGTGACTATGGTAGAAATGATAAACAGGATTTTATAAAATTACAGCTTTTTAGATCTACAAAAGTGATACTGCCTCTAAAGATCTTCTGTAGCATATGGCCTGTAAAGTTGTGTAATGTACAGTCTCTGTTCTGTCCTTTTTCTTGTTGGAGAGAAGTGCTAGGTAATGTCTCTGTTACATCTATGGTGCTGTATTGGTTGTATTTTGCATGACATACGTCAGGATATACCATTTGCTGTTTTCTAATGTTACATGTGTTAAAAAAGAACAAAAAAAAGTGTTGTACAAGGCTGTGAAAATCCCTATTGATATTCATCTATAACATTATAAATCTACAGAAGAAAATCACTCTGCACTAGTTTAAGTGGCACAATCCTTTGTATAAGGTTATATGATAGCTTTGATAAGGGTCCACTCTAATGTCTTTACAGAGCATGCACTACTCATTGTATGTGACACTGTGCGGTGTAATAGCAGTTGTCTCAACAAGTTTTAACACTTCTTTGTAAAGTATGCCTTTTGAACAAATCTGTAAGCTGTTTCACGATAACCTTTCCACATCTGTTAAGATAGAGCAGTTTTATCATTAACTCTTTGAGGACTACAGTTATTTTCTTAAAATAGCTTATTCTAGTTCAGAGACACTGTATATATGATACTGTCTATTTAGTTACATGATCAATGTAGTCTAGAGTTGTCAGGAAAGAGCAAGCTCAGTCATTTTCCAAAAACATCCCCTTTTAGAGTCCATCTATAATTTTCACCACTTGCTTTCTGAAAACCCATTTCCTCCCCTAGCAAATTTCAGATTGTCTTCATCCTTTAATACAAATTTGACCTTCAGAGAAGTTCTTTATGTTCATGATTTCTGATGAATTGTAGGGCGTTCCAGGGTCAGTACCATTTTCTATTAACAAGGCTCTTGGCAAGAAATTTTTTTCATGTTTCGTGAACATCTGGACACAAAGCATCAACTCACAGTACAGAACTACATCACAATTATCCCTATATGAAATGAAACCACTTTTTTCAAATAGGAAGGGTGCAGAATAATAATGAGTCACAGAAAGTGAATAGGAGCATAGAGCTGAGAGAAAAATGTCCACAGTGGAAAGTGAGCAGTGCATCCATAAATAACAGAAAAAGCACAATTTTCTGTGGCAACATGAGAAAGTTTGCTGTTATGTCTTTAACACAAGCTATGTAATTACTACATTGCTGCAGAGAGGAAATAGAAAATTCCCTTAAGAGATCATCAGTCTGCGATTCTCTGTGTATATGTTGCAGAAATCTTCACATACTTCAGCCCATTATTTTTCTCTTAGTAGTAGTTTATTAGTCTCTACCTTTTTTTTAATATGTAGGAATACATAGTGTACATAAAGATGACATAATTGTTAGAATGTTATAAAAACATGTAAGTCAGATGAATGTGTTCTGCAGTGTTGCAGGTGGGAATTAGTACTCAAAGGGTTAATGCTCAGTATCTGAGTGCAAGAAGTCTTGTTTTTCTGTATTTTTGTAAATTTGAAATGTATATTGTAAACTCCAGCAGTGCAATGTATCCATCTCAGATTGTGTATTTTTGAAAGGTGAGCAGGAAGAACGCACTAGATGGTTATCGAGTTTTAAGACAATACACGACAGTTTCATGACTGCTTCTTTAGCTAATACAAAAAAAGAAATACATGAGCTTTATTATGTATATGCTGTGTATGCTTGAACTGTCTCTAACCTAAAATACAGTATTTTTCTTTGTTTGCATAATGAAATATTTTCTGTTTAATAATTATTTTCTTTTAATATTACTTTTACTCATTCCACATAGACAGTGAGCCCTAAACAAGCATAGACATAATGTGAAATATCACTTCTCTGTATCCCAGAACTATGTATATGTATATTCTGTAATAGCAAAATCCTAGGAGGTCTGTAGACCATTATGCAAAATATTCCACACACACACAGCCAAGTGAAATACTCACTCTGCAAGAACCCACTCAGTGAGCTTCTGTATTCAGCTTGTGTTTTAATCACCTCTGTTATTGTGTCTGATGCTAGTTCCATCTTCATAATGGCTTACAAAGAAGTAAATAGGTGCTGCTTTCCACAGAATATCTTATGTGATAAAACTCTCTGGAATTTAAACATAAAATATTAAAACACTTTTCTTATTGTGTTAAAAATTAATTTAGTGAATATTCCTGAGCTAATTTGGAAGAGATGTGTTATGCAAAAATCTGTTTGCATATTATTTTTTCAGAAAATATACAGTATAACTACAGAGTAGGAGAACATGATATTAAATAAATATTAAAATGTTTTGTAATATCAAATTTGACCAAAATGCTTTTTGTGCTTTTGACTTTTTTTTTTCCTTAAGATAAATGAGATAATTTCAACGCTTTGGGAGTCTGTCTTTGTTTTATTGTGGGAGCTTGGTCAATTATAGTCAGTGAACCATTACTACTTTACCTGATTTTCTTTCCTATAAAAACAAAGTCAATAAAATAACTGGAGTATAAGAGATAAACTGTCCTAGTAAATTCCTCACGGACATACACATGTAACATGCTTCAAAGTTAGCATTAGTTTTGGAGATTCATCGATGACATAAAAATGACTGAACAGATTTTTACTGTTCACTTTCTGTCTGAGATCAAGCAAGAGAAATTTCATTCAGAAAAGGATAATTTTTGTAGAATGATGCAATCAATAGAAATCTGGAGGACTGTTATTACAGGACTACCAGAATGAAAACACTCTCTGATGCTGTACTATTTTTCTCCCCGTATAGAAATTCTGCTTTTCATGACCAAATTTCAGATCATCTAAGTGACTCCATTTTAAGTCACATAGACTGTTTACAAGACTTCCTACCCAGCCTTATATAAAGAATTTTGGTATTAAAATCATATGGTTTTGCACATTATGCCTGATCATATGTGTTGCTCCCAAGAAGTCTGATGTCTGTGTCTGTGCTAATATGTCTGAGCAGTCACTGTCAGTGGCCATGACCACATGTTCTCCTTCACCCCACAGCTGCCTGCCAGCACCTATCCAGATGTTATCCCACCAAGGGAGCCTTTAGTGCAGCTCTAAAGCATTCTTGCTGTCTAAACCAAAAGCAAAGTCTGTGCTTAAAGCAAAGTCAATGTCACCTTCGAGAGACAACACAAGCAACTGGGCAACCTCCACTTGAACACCAAGGGTGGAAGGCATATAAGCCTGATGGAAATGGCTTTAAGTAGTAAAACTCCTCCTCCTTCCAGCTCTCTGCCTCAACTGCCTTAATAGTAGGTCTGCTGCCTACAGACATCCGCCAAATCCAGACAAAACTATTCAGCTTACCTAAAATTCCTGGTTAGCTGAAATGAAACAGCACCATGGAGTTAATGATCAGAGAAGCCCAAGTTGGAATAAACCTTTCTGGATGCTCTATCACAAAGCTGCTTCAGATTTATCATGTGTGGGGACATGGGTGTAAGCATCCTGGATGCAATGAAGATCTGAAATTACTCTTGTGTACATGCTACTAAGGCTTACAAAGCTGACTGTGAGTCCACAAATTTGGAGGTAGCTTCCTCTATAAATTATATGCATTTTTACAATGGAGAGGTTGTCTGACACAGGATGCTTGAACACTTGACTATTTGGAAAAAAACAAAACAAAACAAAAACAAAAACAAACCTGTTATCAGGATCAGGCCAGTAGCCTTTTTAACATAGAATCTTCTTTGCATGGACACACAAAAAAGGAAGGTGGGTATGGTTGTCTGTGAAGGAGATCACCTGTACTCTCACTGAGTTCTTGTTGCCTAAGACAAGAAATGTCATCCCTATGAAGATGTTAGCAGCTCAGCAGCTTCCTTACCAGAACATAAATTCAAGTTCCTGTACCAGCATCCTCCAGTTCAGAAAGAAACTCTAGGAGGTGGATGGATTAATTGGGATTCATCAGCTGGGTTTACAGGCTGGCTGGCTGACTTCAGTCAAGCAATTTCAGTAGTAACTTGGTGCTCTAGGCAGCTTTTGCTTGCTTAGGTAACCCCACAAAGAAGGGAGCTTTTGGTTTCCTTGCTTGTTTTCTTTTGCTGTGCCCAGGTGACCATTTTTTAATTAGCAATTGAATTGCTAAGAAGACAGCTTATTCTACAAATTATCCTGGCTGTGAAGGTACAAGTAAATTCCTATTCCTTTATACTACCAGCCTGAGTTTTTCAGGAGGCAAACAAGGAGGCACCAGTGAAGGGAGGACAGTATTATAGGGCTCACTTCTTTGTAAGGAGTGTTGAAATTTGGTTTGCAAGGTTTAGAACAGTTTAACCTCAGACAAATATCTAGCCTTAAGATTATGCAGCTGGCTGTGCCCGAGAGGTAAGAGGTCTTTTTGTAAACATGGTGTCTGTATACCCCATAGGTGTTACTGTCTCTTTACAGTTTGATCTGCTTGGATTCTGTAGTGCCTTGCAATCTGAACAACAAAATGACTGACTTCCCATCAGCCTGTCACTCTGCTCCAGCTGTTCCCCTTAACCTGCAGCACACTGTTGAGGGTGATTATCCAGAACAGTCAGTGTTCTTGTTCATTCCTTTATTTGTTTCCCAGGTACTCAATAACACCCGAGGAAGGCAGCAGGAGCTTATTTTGGAGTTAGGGGGGAGCTCTGGGAGAAGAGTAAGTGATAAAACCTGATTGGGTTTACACATTATTCGTATTCTTCTCACAGTACTTTCCTTAGCCCATTTGTTATTGAGCTGTAAGCAGTAACAGTCACTTATTCCCTGATTGTTTCCATTGTAGGACCTTGTTCTCTACTAATTAGAACATAGCTGAAAGTTAACCATTTAGATTGATTTATACCCTCAGCAGTTACTGCATTCAGAGGGATGATTTTAAAGAGTTCAGCTAGAACAACTGCAATGTTTTCAGCAAAGAGGTTTGAGGAAAGTATGTTTGTTCACAATAAAATCTTTCAGTGATTTTTTTATTAGTTCTGTCTTCGAGGCCCAGTATTTGAAAACTTGGGGAAGGATGGCTGTTGTAAGAGATAAGGGCGCTTCTTGCTGTTTAGAAAGTAAGCAGTTCAGTACAGATGCCGGTTTTAGTTTTATTAGGTTTAGACACTAATAATATCCAAATACACCACTGTGAAAAGTCTCCCTTCTTCTTATGATGTGTGTGCCTTGACTGGGACTACACTCACTGATCTTGTGCGGCTGCACGATACAGGGTCTCTAAAGGACCTGCCCTATAAATGACTGACTTCAGCTTCCCTCATCTAGAGTTAGGATGGAAAGCAAGAAGCCTTAATTCTCATGGTCCCCTGCCCCTCAACACCACAACGGAATGGAGGAGGGAACTACCTGATCTGTAGGAAGAAAGACAAATACTGGACTAGAGGAAACCATAAAAGAGATTGAGCTTCTAGCCGTGGATCAAGTTGAATGGAGCAAGCTGACCAGAAGGAGAGAGGTATGAGTACGAAGCTTCTTTTGAAGCTGGGAGGGAAAGAAGGATTGTGAAATTGTAAAGAGGGACTTGGAGTCTGGGAAGAAACTGGGACCAAATTGGTAACAGGGAAAAGGGAGAGTAGAGTGAAACCATTGTGTCCACGGGTGTTTCCAGGTTGGGTATGTAAGCCAAGCTTTGTGATTCCTCTGCAGTTAGTAAATAACTGAAAACCTACCAGCAAAATGGCTATAAGCCTCGTCCTCATAGAAAATGACAGTGTATTAGTGCTGTCAGCTATTCCATTAACATCAGTGTCAGAAGCCTGTGTGATGAATCACAGATGCTCAAAGCTGTTGATTAACCAGATATTTCATGTGCCACATGATAGAATTTCTGTATTTTTAATGTTCTCTTTCAAAATCCAGGAACCATCACAAAAAAAGACAACAGATTTCAAACATTACTAGTGAAGCTGAAAGTCAAACACACCAAACTGAGGAACTGTTAGAATTAAGGTTGCTTTTGGAACTTTCATTTACAGCTTTGGTCTGTCTTTTGATGTTGCCTTTAACTATTTGGGTGCATGCTCCTTTCTAACACCTTGGTTTTGATGCTGCACATTCAGTGTCCTTTAAATGCGTGGGTTTGTGCACATCTAGAGTTAAGCCGTTCACTTCACTGTAAGCTTTCTTTTTTACCTTTTTCCCATGTTTTTTTCTCAAACTTTTAAAGAAAGCCTTCTCAGAAGAATTTTGAGGTTGAAGCCTTATAATAACACAGATCCTGCTTTTCTGTGCTTCCCTGTGCTGAGTGCTAGAAATGAAGAAGTGCCTTGAAAGGTTTTCTTTGAAATTCCTCTTATCTGGGGTTCTTTTCTAGAGTATTTAAGTAGTTGTATAATTGTTCCAAGTGTTGTTATCACTATGATGACACAGGAGTGTTAGGAGAAGGAGCAGGCTGGAGCTGGGAAGTCCCTGCCCTGGCTCTTTGCAGCTGTCTTTCAGGCTGTAGGAAGCCTGTACCTTAACTATGATAATTCATGTTGACATAAGGGCTGCCTGTAAATCCCATCTTCCCTGTGATGGTGCCTATTCTGGAAAGCCTCCTGTGAGGAAGATACCTGGGGCTGCTGAGGAGGGCATGGCACACCCAGTCCCTCCAAACTGCAGGATGTGCCAGCTTTGGCCAGTGAGGGCTGGATGTACTGTTGTCTCTGGCACTGCACAATGGCCTCCTCAAGGTAACAGCTGGCTAACCTTACACACCAGGAGAGAGTTTCAATGTAAATGTGAGGTTTAGCCCCTGTCATTACAGAAAGGCCATTCTGCTGTAAGCTCCAGGAAGGTCTCTTCCCTTCAGAAACTTGCACCTCATTGCTAACACGGAGCCCATTGCCCAAGCCAGAAGCTGGAAAGCCCCAATCCCTTTAACAAGATGGCATGAGACTGTGACCTCAGTATGGAGGGCAAGTTCCTCTCTATTTTAGATAAAACCAATTGAAACTTTCCCTGCATTCATGTATGAGAAAAAAGGAGGGAGGTGAGAGTTAAATAATGAGTTTTTCTCTTCTGGGATAGTATGGGGAATAGTTTTAAGTGCTGCAAAGAATCAAAACAAACCCCCAGCCATCCTGAGTTAGTACAGAAGCCTTAATTCTAGCATTATAAGAATGTTGTATTCCACCTGACAGCACAGCACAAGCAACATGACATACAGTCAAGGGCTATAGTACATTGAAAGTAACTCCACTTCACCCACAGTAGCTTTTCCCCTGGGTAAAAATAAGCTGTACACAGTTGTACTGTGGAAATATTTTCTGCATCCTTTGGTACACTGGTGGAGTGTTTCAGACTAAGGATCCATTTAGTGTGGACGTGCACCTAAAATGTTTTTGTAATATTGAAGTGAAAAGATGGAAAGTCACTTTTTCTGCTTTTAATTACACAAAAAGCTAATCATCAGTATTACACTGAGACAGTATTTTTCTTCAGTATGTAGCTAACATGGAGCCGGACACCTGCATAACAGAGCATTGCACCAAGAGCAAAAAGTAACTGTGGAAAATGGAAAAAAAATTCTCTTGCTGTCAGTGGTTGAGAACTTTACCTGTAAGGGAATGATTCTAGATTGTACAATCTCCTTCATTAGCCCATTCATCTTCTCAGTGTGTTATTAAGGTTCAACTTGCTTAATAAAACCAGAGAGATCAGAATATGCCAATCAAATTCAGAATGACTTGAACCGTCTTTGGTATAAGTGGCTTACATAGCTCATTGTAGATTGATGCGGGGAAACTGCTGATAGAGACAAAACATACAGGATATGATTTCAAAGACCCTGGAGCTGCAGGATGAAAAAATCTTTAGCAGAAGTCCTTTTACTTAGACAAAGTAAGAATAAAACATCTTATGTAGGATATAAGGAGGTTTGAATTTAAATCACTGAAACAATGAAAGAGACTGACAAAGTGGCATTTTGAACAGCTCAGCACAGGCTTTCCTTCCTTGTGTAACCACTGCTAGATGCAAGGAAATGTTTAATTTATGCAGTCTTTAGTCAAATTTATTTTACTTTGCAGCAATAAACTGTAGAGTTGAGATTACCAGCAGTTTCCATCGGTTTCTGTGGGTCCTAGTTTCAATGCACAGTGAACAGAAAAGGCATGGCATACAGTTCAGAACCTAATCTGGAAACTGACAAACTGTAAACCTCGTTAAATGGAGGTTTTCTGTCATACCATGGGGTTGCACATCCTGGCACACATCCACAGGGCAAATGATCTGGAGGAAAAGCAGGTGGAAATGAAGGAGAAATGGGGTATAAAGGAGAGAAGGGTGTTGTGATGGATCATCAAATGAGCACAAGTGCCGGCTGAAATGGTGTGAGCATGAGAGTGACCACAAACCCTGGATGAGTAAAGAAGTGCATTGAGCAGGACTAAGAGGATTGCACAGGTGAGCCTGTTCCTGTTGGGGTGCTCATTCAGTGAGGATGCCAAAAGATTGGATAATGTTTGGACAGTAGCCTTGAAGACGAGCTGAAAACGGGAAACATGCTTCAAGCTAAAGGCATGTAATGTCACAGAATCACAGAATCACAGAATGTTAGGGATTGGAAGGGACCTCGAAAGATCATCTAGTCCAGTCCCCCTGCCGGAGCAGGAACACCTAGATCAGATCACACAGGAACGCATCCAGGCGGGCTTTGAATGTCTCCAGAGAAGGAGACTCCACAACCTCTCTGGGCAGCCTGTTCCAGTGCTCTGTCATGTGTTCAGGTTGTGGAGAAAGTCAAGTCATTTGATCACTGTTCACAGGTACCTATATGGGCAGAAACTACCTTACAGAAGGTTCTGTAATCTAGCAGCAAAGGATGAAAAGATCCAGTGATTAGGAGCTGAAAGTAGGACTTGCCCTTTAATCCGCAAGAGTAATTAACTTCCTAACAATTCCTCAGTGATATGGTAAGTTGAAATTTTTAACTCAAGAGAACATATCTTTCAGAAATATATTTCACTTCAAACACGAATTTTTGACCTTGGTGCTATAAGAACTACAGGGTAAAAATTTTCCAGGCAGTTTACATTATATTTTATGTTCAGTAGAGAGCCTCAGAAAAATCCTACTTTCAGATGGGTATTGTAGAGGTGAGGTAGAATAGAAAGGACGATGTCTCAACCTGCCTATGGAGAACCTAGGAAATTGTGTTGCACTCCAGCACCCCCGATTTTGTCCTTTATGGCTCTGTTCAGTTTAAGTGCCTTTTTAATGTTTATGATTCCAGGTTGTTTATAAACCGTATTTTTGAATGGAAAATCTTTATATTCTGCAACATAATAAAGCTCTTAGTTACTGCTTTAAATCAAAAACTCCCTTAAACTCTGACTAAAACCACAATGGTATTTGCTTAACTAGGTACTATCAGTATGTCCTGTAATGGTCCATATTAAATCTTCTTCTTTATCTCCTCTCTAGGACCTGATGGCCAAACTTGGAGCTTCATTTAGAAGTTGATGTTTCTAATTGAATCGCTTCCTCGCAAGCTTCCTAGGGTGTTGCCTATACTAGAATACATTCTTTATAATCCTCTGTTTTTCTGTCTTTCCAGTAAAATTGGTAAAATAATTCAGGATTTCATATTTTCGGTAGTAGAGAAATTGAGGATATTGAAAATTTCTCAATATCTTATTCCAGCTTCTAAGTCCAAAGTTTCATCTTCCTTATTTGGTATGTTTACTTGATGTAACAGGATTGAGCCTTCAGTCTGTTGGAAACAAAGGCAAAGTAACCATGTGTTAGGAGCCTAACATACTGCACTGAGACTGGCATTTTCGAGGTAGAGATAGCCCTGATTTTGCACTTTGAGTTTGTACATAGTCCCAACATTTGTACCTGCACACAACTTTGCACCTCAAACTGTGATAAAGAGGACGAAAGAGCTCCTGGGCTGCGTTGGGAGATCTTTTTGTTATTTTTCTTTCCAGCTCATGCACAATGGTTCTTCTAATATCCTATTGTTCATTACCTGACTTTGTTCTGTGCACTTGGTCATGTTGCTGTTATTTTACTCACTTTTTCATGTCCTTCTTGAAAGGCAGCAAGGGTTCAGTGCTGACCTCAGCTTACCTGACAGCCCCAGGTCCTGTGCTGACGGGGTAGTGTCATGGCTGTGATCTGAAATGCTCTTTGCTGTCTTTTTATCTCTCCTCCTAGATGTGGATTTATCCCGGGAGATAATTAAAGCTGCAGTCCTCCCACCCTCTCAGTTTCTCCTGCCTGCTGCAGCGTGCTGGGTCCTGTGATAGGATCACTCATGTCCTTTCTCGGGCACATTGTGTAACTTCAGTGCCAGACATCCACAGTGTCCTCTTCTTTATTTTTCCTTTCTGAAAATGCTTCTGTTGTACAGCACGTAGCTCTGCTTGGTTTTCTATATTATTTGTTGTGAAAGATCCACATACAGGAAAGGTTGTTCTGATTATAAACCTGTGGAAAAGGGATTGGAATGATTTCTGCTCTTTCTCACAATATTTTATTTGCCTAGTAGCTAATTGTTTATGAGCACCACAGCCAGCTTGGGAATGTCCGCTACTGACATTCCCCAGAAGCACCAGCGTTGTGCAAATCTACCAGGAAATATCATTTCTCATTTCTCTTTTGAGGCGCTTGCCTGAGTTCTTCATTTTCTGCTCCCGTATTGCCCCTAAAGCTTCTTGCTGTTCTTGGTTTTTATTCTTCCTCTCACACTTTGCTCTGTGCGGCTCAGACAGCATCCAGATGGTCTCTTCCTGTGAAGTGAGTCCTTTCTGGAAAGAGCCTCACTGGTGTCACTCACAAGAGGATGGAGCTGACCTGAAAAAACTGTCCAAAGCAGAGAAGTTATTTTTCCTCTCACTGGCACTTAGGAGTTATATAGCTTTAAACTATATATATGTGTAGGTATGCATGTGTACACATATATCTCCACACATACAAATTATATATATATACACACACACACGTAAATGAACTGTGGAGAATATTAGAGAGATATGAACTTAGTACTTGTTATTGCCTCCCTCTGTTTTGAGCAAGCCACCCCTGTTTTCATATTGTCTTTTTATCTGAAATATTACCAGTATTTGCAATACTTCCTACTGGTTTTAAATGGAACCTACAATTTTCTAAGTGTTACGGGTGTTCCAACTCGGCACAAAAGAAAAGAACCATTTAAAAACTCAGAAGCTTTTTCAGTGCCTGTAATTGCTCTTTCACTTGCATTGTAAGTCCCTCCCCAGAGTTACAGGCATTTGCCACTTATAAAATTACTCTGAGAGAAGCACGAGATTCCTAATAGTGATACTTTTAACAGAATTTTGCACAGGCTGGACAAATTAGACTTTTTATTATATTCCTGATATGTATTAGCAACTTTAAATTCCTGTTAACAAATTTATCTTCTATGGAAATCTTTTGATTTGTAAGCAAAGAATACTACTGTGCAGTATTGCTAGAAAACTGAGGCCACGTGGTTCAAATTTTTTCAGATGCATGTAGTTTACGGATGGAATTTCCTCCATAAACCATAAGATATTGATGAGATTCTCCAGTTAACAGTTAAATGAGTCAGACCACAGTCTATCTAGTCATAACAATTAGAGGCAGAAATCATTAATAATTTAATTTAATTATAACCACTCTTTTGACTGTGGCTGGCCTAGAAGATTGCATATATGAAATGCTTGCATAGTTATTATTCTGAAGATCATTCAGGACAAATAAAAGACTGAAAAATATGTTAAATCTCTTAAAGGACTTATTTTAATTATTTTACAGTCATACATTAATTAAACTGTTTACTTATTAATCCTTGGAAATTGAATTCTGTACTCAGAATAAGTGCTGTAATTTTCTTGAGTAAGTGCTGTGTTTTTCCTACATAAGAGAGGTTGAATTACTCAACCTTAACTTTAGAATTGTCTATAACTTGAGGGATGCTGACAATTAACTTGCTCAACAATTTCTCTACGCCTCTAGCAACTTTTGTGGCTCTAACATTTCTCTCTTCAGAAATCATCTTGTTGGCCTAGTTTATCTGGGTCATTTACCAGTCATTGCCTGCTGCTTCATTTCTTGCTGACCCTAATTTATCCATCTGGAATTAAAGCAGAACATAGAACTGATTCTCTGGCTGCAGCTGTATGCCGGCTATCACAACAATCTGAAGTTAAAGCACTTTGATATTTCTGGCCCCTCTGGAGAATCTCCTCACAAACACAAGGGATTGCAGTATCTTCTACTCTTAACTGCTCTCTGTCCCTCCTTGCACTGGACCTTTGAATGTAGGAAGTAAACTTCACAGACCTCCTTACGCATCCATAGCTCTCCCTGAAATAGCTGTGTGAGTCAGAGTTTTAGTTATCATCCTGGTTTTATGCTCATGAAAAAATCTTAAAAGCCTAAAAGTCAGGCTACAGGTTCATGATTTTGTTCTTTACCTCGTGTGTACCATATTCCCCTTCTTCTTGCTTCTCCCTCTTGGGTCACCCATCTAGAACCAGCACTGAACACTTCATCCTCAAGCAGAGAATCAGGCCCAGCGGTTATTTAAAAATAAGTTATTTTAGTCCAAATTTTTTTTCCTAGAAAAAAGAACCCTACTGAAAAGTAAAGTTTTGAGGTACATGGAACATTGTAAGCAGGTTAAAAAAGAGGCGTAAAAGAAATTAGGTGGTTTAGATTAGGACGATGAATACTGCAATAGTATTCACAGGCTTTTTCACGCTTTGCAATCCTTGCAGGTCACTTATATTCAAAAACTCCACATTGCCTTCTGTGCTGCAGTGCCCAGGGAAAAACAATCCCGCCTCTTCAGCAGAAATGCAGCAATCTCACTGCAGACGACAAAATTCAAAGACATAGTTCTGCAACAGCAAGCTGTAGAGCTGCATGGAAAGGCACAGTCTCCGGAAAAAGAGAGGTGTCTTCCAGATCCGGCTGTAAGTCTGTTTTGCTTTGCTTTCCTCCCTCCCACCCCCCTTCACGGGCCACGCAGACTGTGAGAACTATTACTGCACCAGCTGGAGCAGGTTTAAATTTCACACGGGAAGTAAAATATTGGGTAAGAGAATGTGAATCATTTACTGTTGTGCTGTAGCATAAGGATTATTATTCACTCTTTGCAGCTTCGCTCCATTTTACAGACAAAGCCCTGCGTTGTAGTTGTAAGTAACCGAGGAGTGCAGAGTATCGGCAGGTGAAGCCCTTTTAAATGTTGTCCCCTAACTAGCTGGTAGCTTCTCCCACACAGTGTTACCTCTGGGTCAGCTGCAGTTTCTCCTCAGAGCACTTTAACATTTCAGCGGCATGTCTTGGTGCATTGTCCCTTTTGAAAAGGTAGATGTTGTCCTCTCAGTTACAAACACAATAGGCAAGAGAACGATGGGTGTTACCAGCTGCTGCAAAGATGGTAAAAGATGGATGCACCCGGCTTGTTGGGGCCGTTCAATGTTCAATGCCAGGGACAGGTAAGGTCCGGGCAGATGTTAGCAGTGAAAACAATTTGCCTACATTTGATTGACTCTTCTGTTTATTCTGCTTGCTTTCGAAGCCTTCTAGAAAGATCTGGACAAACATTTAAGCACTGAAGCCTGTTAAAGACGTTCTAAATTTCAAAAAACATACAGACGTCATTGATTTAAAGTTAACAGACCCATTGTCTACAACAACTTCTCAGACTGGCTCTCAGAGGGAGCAATCTTGTGTTTGTGAAATTCAGGTGCTAAATAAAGGATTAAAGCTTCAGGCTTGATTGCAGCTGTTAGAGCCTTTTCAAAGGCTGTAAGCCATTGGCCTAAGGTAATTTACCTTTTCAGGCTGCTGGAAGCAGAATCCATAGAATTTCTCTGAATGCCTGTCTGAAATAGCTCCTCTTAGCTACAGAGTGCATTTATTGCACCTGCGATTATTGGAGTAATTGACAAGGTCTATTTTTCCCACATTAGACCAAAAATGAAACATTTATTTTGACACATTGGGCTACTGCCATCTGTGCCCCAGCAAAAAAACCCCATTTTTTTTAATGTTCTATTTCAGCTGTTCCAGTTGGCCTCAGAAGAGCTTAAAATCTGGCAAAAAATAGCACTAATGTTTAACCGTACACAGAAGGTATTATTTATATGTCAGTAGAACATTGTTCACTTCCTAGGGCTTTAACAGCTGTATATAATAACATGATCCTTTACGCATGCTAGTTTTCATGGAATATGTCACATGGATATTAGGTACAAAGTTGAGGGTCAGCAAATCATTTTGTATTTTTCTCCTGTGTACAAGGACGATATACAGTCACTGCATGGAATCTCAGCATAAGCCAGATACTATATTATTTCATCAAAAGTAATAATGCACTTTCCTGGCATTTGTAGAAAAGTTGATTTCTGTTAATCTGAGTCTTTTCTTCAAACATTGGATGAAGAGTTCTATTTAAATCTTTTTGTACAGAAATATATGGCATGTAATATCCCCAGAGGCAAGAACTATGACTTGGCTCTCAGATGACCTAATTTTGAGAAAGACAATAAGATTACTAAACTGAGGTGCAGCTGATATCAGTGCCCAAGGCCACCCCTAAGCTTCGTCACAGCCTATGTGACAGAAGGTCACCTTACTTCAGTGCCTGTAAACTGTAAAACAAACAGAAAAATCAGCAGTGGAAGAGGCCTTACAGAAACATGTATTTTAGATAGAGGCCAATTCTTTATTTCAAAGTTCTTTAGAATACATTAATTCTAATTTTTAATGCAATATAAAAGAGTATTTAACACAATAGTTTTCTAAAATATAAAGCTAGTTGTAACAGTCAGTAAAGAAAAACGTAACGATCACTGTGGCTCACCATCAGAACAATATAAGATAAAACATCTGAGAAGTGATAGCAGAACAAAAGTAATGTGACACCTCAAATATCTAACCTTTTTTGTCTCAAATTCTGATTAAATCTTCCAATTCATAAACAGTGAATTCCAGATACGATGTTTTCCATAAAACTAAGGATGCACATCAATCTGTAGTCACATTGCTTGGGAGTTACAGAACAAAAAGTCTTCAAGCAGATTTTTAGGCAAAAGGCACGCATCAGTCTCCCAGACAAATTGTGAAAGTTTATCCCCTGTTGTTGATGCTGAAATGAAAACATTATAGAAATAAATGTGTTTTGAATCAAGCTCACCTCATTCTGTTGGTACAGTAGCCTGAGGGGGAAAAGTAGATTTGCAGCTGTTTCTGAGTTGCCTGGCTACTGTGTCCTTCCATAAGCCACTACCCTATAGAAGCCAGCAAGTGTCCAGTGTCCCTCTGGCCAATGCTCAGGCATCTAATTTCAGTAAAAAAAATACTTATTCAAGGAAAGGGTAGAATTTATTAAAGAAGTTTAAGAAAAAAAGAAATTATTCTCCAGTTTTTAATGCATGTGAAGTAGTCTAAATGATAAATTAATACTACAGAATTGAATTCATATGATTCAGTGGTGAGTTGTGGGTCAAAATAGCAGTACCGAGAATCAGAGGATGCACTGTTCAGCTGGAAGCTGAAAGCCATGACTGGCTGTGTCCTTAAAAAGACTTGTAAGCTCTACTTTTTGAGTGCAGTCTTTAGTTAAACCTTATTCACCTCGCTATTCTTATGTCTCCTCATATTTACAACACATATGTACATCCCTACACAGCACATATTATGACAATTTTTTGACATCTCAGTATTGTTCAGGCATCTTGGGGTTAACAGCAGTAAGCAAAGAAGTCTATTTTTGAGACTGAGAGCTCACTTTGATTATTCATAGATGAATCAGCACGTCGTCATCTCTGTAGGTCTAGACGCAAGAAAGGGATAATATCCAACCCCATGCAAGTCACGACTGCAGTGAAGGTTCTTTATCTGAGCAGTATGAAAGCACATTCACTCAGGAATCGGATGCAGGCTCAGAGGCAGTCAAGCAAGAGCAGCTCAGCTAAAGCTCTGGGGAAGAAAAGAAAATGCTGGCCTGAAATATTGTGAAATATAAATAACAAGACCAGTTGTGGTTGCATAAGCATATGCTGAATGACATATTAAAAAAAAAAAAGTCCTATAAAAACCAGAAGTCTCTCTTTCCCCAAAGGTAAAGCCATTCATGACAGTTTAAGACCTTTCTTGTTCTTTGCAATGCTGCTATACCTGCAACCCCATCTTTGCTGACAAATTTTCATCACATCAGTGTCATCAGGAGAAAGGTGTCTGGGCATCTAGCTAGGTTTATTTAGTCAGCAGCATCAATATTTTCCTTTTTCAGTAAACCTCATCTGATATTGTAAATGTAAAAGCTCCCTGGGGATTGCAGAGCAATGCAAATTTTATAGAAAAGATCAAATATTATCTAAATCTTACTTGTTAACAATTTTTTGAGGTCCTGCAGGGCAGCTGGTGCACATTAAAAGAGATTCCACAGAAATCTGCAACCTTTGCAAGCCCATCCTTCAGTATTTTGCAGTGAAAAACAATGTTTTAGTCGCTCCAACTGTAATGGGATTCCCTGCGGTGTTGCCTAACCTACAATCTTTGGTCAGATTAATATCTCAGGGGCAGGATTTTCTTCAGTGAAAATAATAGTGTTTCAATGACATGGGTGAAATGCAAGATACTGGGACAATACGTGGAGAAAAACTTATATTATTTTAAAATAAATTCTGTAAGTGGGAGACTAAAATATTGCTCTTACCTTGAAAAGACAGCTATCGTACATATTACAAGATGTGAAGGCACACAGATGGTGTTAATGAAGATCAGGGTAAGACTGTAACTGTTCTAACAGACTGTAATGAACAAGCTAAACATCTCATTTGCTCACTGAAGGCCTATATTGCAGTATGACACCCCCCAGCTTCTTCTGTAAAAAGTCCTCAGGTGCCTTGTATGAGGTCTCTGTCTTAAACCAATTAGATTTAATATGTTAAGTCATATATGCAAGTTATGAAAAGTGTTCCGTATTTAAAGTTCATTGCATCGATAAGCACTACGTTGTCTGTAAGATGTTAAAACTGCTGGTGAACCAATAACGCAATGTTGGCAGATGCAATTTGTCTCTCCAAAGAAAATCAATGTGATAGTGTCCGTCCAATCTGGGCCACATCAGTATAGAACACCTGAAATATATAAACAGAGAGAGATACTAGTGAGTAAATGACAGTTGGCATGGATATTTTTTAAGTTTTCATGAAAACAGACAGAGATGAGAAAATATCTGGAGAGAGACCAATTACAAATAAGGCACA
Source organism: Pterocles orientalis (assembly GCA_011057875.1). Classification (NCBI taxonomy): domain Eukaryota; kingdom Metazoa; phylum Chordata; class Aves; order Pterocliformes; family Pteroclidae; genus Pterocles; species Pterocles orientalis. The sequence continues at coordinate 526,537 of WKFP01014002.1, read as the reverse complement.
ACACGCATGCATAATTAACAGGATTCAAGGAGCAGTAACGATCGTTCTTTTCACACAGTGCAAGTCTGCCGAGAGAGAGGTGAACACATCAAAAAATCTCAGCACGAAGTTTAAAAAAAAATCTTTGAATAGTTTGGCTTTAGGGAGCTTGTCAGATTATTAACATTACTTTAACCTAATTTTAATTTTGTTTAATGTGATTTCTTTTTCTGTGAAGCTCTTTGAAGAAATGTTGTTTATGCAAATAAACCACATGGAAAATTGGGTTTGTAACTAAATGACAGTTGACAGACTAGACTGTAATAGCCAATTGGGAACTTCTAAAGCATGATTTGTTTACTCAGTAGTACAAATTGCATAGCTCTAATTATTAGGGACAGTAAATATCTTAATAGTGGTTATTTTAATTAACAGTGTCCTAGGGCGGAATCTGAGTCTCCACTAAGACTGCTTTGTGCTGCTCCAGTGGCAGCAAAAATAGCCTTAATTCTTAGTTCAGTACTTGCCCTATTTAATAGTTCAGAGGAGCTGGAATAACAAAGGTCAGATTTGTCCCATTCATTTCCTACCAAAACAATGTTTCTTGCTTGACTGTTTGCACAAAGAATAAATCCTAACATTTTTATCCTCATTGTCAGCTACGACTTCTCTATTTGCCTTCATCTGACTCCATAGTTCTATTTTTCTGTCTGAGATGCAAGTCCTTTGAGAAACCCCTCTTCTCCAAAATCTTAAATTTTATCTAGTGTCAGATCTTTGGATTTTCTTTAAATTTATTTTTTTGTTTGAATTTCAAGGTATTTTTGTCACAGAGTTCTACAGAATAAAAACAGAAAAAAACCCCCAACCCTATAGCCGATGCAACATCTGTAAGTAATATAACAACCTTCTCACATCTTCAAATGTAGAAAGATGGATGATAGGTAGGGAAAAAGTCATTGCACATGTTGCTATTTTCCTGCCAGTGCAAGATTTTGCCTACTGACAACAATTTAAAATAGCACATTGCAATGAAATTATGCAGCATCACATACATCAGTTTCATTTCTGAAAGCTTGGTATGCCTGAAGATACGTTTATTAGCTGATCCATATCTGATTGTTGTGTTATGGAAGTTTGGGGAAACACCTGGGTTTCCATTGTTCCTAATGTCGAAGTCGTGCTCTGACAAACCTACCTCATCCCAAAAACACAGCTCCTATACAGCAGGGGATGAAAGGAGACCCGTTCCAAAACGATGGAAACCCTCAGCAGGTGAATTACTTGGGGGTGTGGAGAGGAGGAGGCCACCAGCTCTCTCCTCACCTGAGTTACCTTCAGAGCAAGTGAAACCCTTTCAGAGTGACCAACTTTGAATTTCAGTATCTTTTCCTCTTGCCCTCCTTTCTGCAGGTCCTTTCACACCTATGGGCCTCTCATATGGGAAAGGAGTGGATATTTGCTTTCTGGGCTGTTTTACTCCAGCCCTGGCTGCTCAGTATGCCACAGGCAGTGACACAGGAGGTCAGTGAAGATGCTGCAAGAAAGAGGTGTTTGAGGAATCTGAAGGAGAAAAAGCTGGTGACAGTGGTAGTCAGGTGAGCAATGCCATGAATGAAATATCCCTAATCAAGCTAGGAAATCAATGGGGCTACTAAGAAGCAATAGAAATAATAGTACAGGAATTAAAATCATCTGGACAACAAAAGAGAGAAAGTTGAATTATGGTGCAGGGTGTCATGCCAGATATAATTAGGGTAACCCAGCTGAGCTAGGAAAATAGTAACAGGGTACAACATAAATAGGAAGAGTACATGTTGTTCAGCAAAGCTAGAAATAAAAGGCAGGGTAGTGAAAGACTATTATATATTGTATAATGTGCTAAGCTAAAAAAATGGGATAACACAGTAAATGGATAAATTTGAGTAAAAAACAATTTAAGGAAGGATCATAAAAAGGTTTGGATAATGTTGGATGTCTGCTTTAGGCCCCTAGAGTTTAATTTGTGCTGGATAAAGATCTCCATAATGTTATTAGAAAGAGAAATATTAGCATTAGGGAAGATTTACTGTCTTTATGGGAGATTTTGACCTTCCAGAAACAGGCTTTAGAACAAATATTACTAATAATGGCATAATGTAGGAGTATCTAGCCATAGTAAGTAAAAGATTTTTTCACTGAACAAAGGAGGTATGACAAAGCCATGCATTTAGGAAGGGAAACAATAGTCATGCATTTGGGGTTAAACATTTGAAAACTTGACAGTCACAGCGTATCTGTGAGTCACTTGTATAACGGGGAAGAAGAAAAGTAACAACTATGCTCAGGCATATCAGGTAAGCTGAAAAAAATCAGGCACTAGATAAAATTTATCTACAACACAATAAGCAGTTCTGATTACCTGTATTTAAAAAAAAAAAAAACCAACAGGTATTCTGCTAACCAGTTTGACAGTAGAGCTCTCATTATTTCAGCTAAAGAGTACAGATGGATGATATGTAACAGCAGCTGAAGGCAGAACAAAGTTTGATAAAAAATGACCTTGGCTTGTTTAGAGAAAATAAATAAAGGCTGGAGGGGGTTGTAACACAAGGGAAAGAAAAGAATTATTGAAGCATAAATTATAACATTGGCATAAACCCAACTGGACCTTTGTTAGTACAAGTTAAGGATAAAAGATCCTTAATCACTTCAAGATTTAATTTCTCAGACACACCAAGGTAAAGGCAAAGAACACAGTGAAGATGTAAAATTGTGATTTGATAATTCAGATGGTCACTTCAGGTGACCCTAGAATCCAGGAGAGATGAGATGATTTTGATTCTTGGCACTGACTGAAAATTTAAATATTTTATCCTGAGATTTTACATACTTTCCAGAAAAGAGTGATTTCCAACTTGGATGTGAGGTGGTTTAATTTCATTATTCCCTGTTCTTACACACCTTGTCAGTAATTTGGACTGTGCCACTATATATGCTTTTACACTAAGTCTTGGCACAAATTTATTTTTTTATATATTTTTGAATGCATTTAGAAGAAAAATGGAAAATGAGAAAGAGTTATTTGATTAAAAAACACAATTTCACAAATGAATTGGTTTTTTATTTATATGATGTTACTATGGAGATGCAATATGTTATTGAGAGCAAAAAAAGTAATTTGGTTAGATGCATACTCTCGTATTCATACAATAAAGGGGAGTTAAAATGGATATACTTATTGCTGTAATGTTTCTGAGGAAATACTTGTAAAAGAAAGATATTACTTAATTGCTGTTATTTCCCTTCAAAGTTCAATAAATGGGAGATGAACAGATGTGATTCTCACTACTTTTAGAACCAGTGCTTCTGTCTGCAGATTCAAGTGGACATCTCTGAATTACTTACTTTGTTAGTGTTACTAAAGCTAGCTTTGCCACTAGAAGTAGTATTCAGTATTTTTCAATGAAAGCTGAACTAATGTGGCACAATAATCCATCAATCTGCAAAAAACAGAAATCAAATGATCAAGTGTATGACTGTATACACAGTATTTCAAACATCAAGTGCAAGAGCTTTGAAGTTTCGTGAAGCATCCTGGGACCTGTTACATAATATTATACAGAAAATAGCTTCGACTATAGTATATGACAAGGTCTATAAACCTATTGCCTTTTTAGATTGCAGTAAACCTTAATGGCCTGTCTGTTGGAGACCTGCTTGCAGAACTTTTTATGTTGCAGATGTATAACTTAATGGATTGGAGTACCTCTGCTATTCCAGACTCTCAAGCTAATTCTAGAGATGGGGAAAACAACTTGAGCAACAGAATAACCAGCCTGGTCTTTTCCAGCACTCAGCTGGCTGTGCTTTATCTAAATGTAGGTTCTTTGTTATATAAGGCAACCTTATTTCCTCCGCCTTCACTAAAAACAACCTCATGTTGTTAGTGCCAAGTGTTCCCTATGCAGTGGTCAGGAGTGATGACCTTGCAGCATGCTGTGGTCCATCACCCCGGTAGTGCTACAGAAGCTCCTCTAGACTTTTATTCTGGCCATCACCTTACTGCTGAAACTCACGGCTAAATGCATTAGCTATAGCTGTTTGAGCTCTCTCAGCATCCCCTCGCAAAAGTGAAGCATTCAGACACATTAGGAAGGCTTCAAAAATAAGTCGGTAAGTTGGTGGCTAGAGAGAAGCTATAACCCATCAAGAACCACCTGCAAACTGGCAATTAAAGCTGCCGTTCCACAGCTGATCCTATTTTGGTCCATACAATGGGGCTGTTTTCTGTTAATGCACAAAGTGGAGTCAGGACATGTGACCTTAAGGGTGTATCCTTATGAGATAAGGATATTGTAAATGCGTAGTAGTACAGAAACATAAAGTTTTAATTTTATTTTTTATTTTTATTTACTATGTAAATGTGTAGTAATACAGAAACAACAGCATGCTTGAAGTCTATGAACTTCCATAGTTACTCATAATAATGCTATCGCTTATGAGAACCTGGCTATGAATTGCTTTGGCTTGCCATGCAGTAGAAGAAATAATTTTGCAACTTTGAGAACTAAAGTCTTTACTCTGTCATTCAATAAGAATTTATTTGCCAAAAAAAATCAATCTACGCCGTTCTCACAACAAACGAAAAGATATGCCTCAGTTAAGTTGCCCTCGATGAATCGTAAAATATAACTTAATATGCACATGCATCTGTTTCATGGAAACTACAGGGGAGAAGAAAATTATGTGAGTGTTTTAAAGGTTCTTTAGTAATGATAAGCTCAATTGTATTTTGTTAATGCAAACCTAAAGTTATAAAGAGGAAGGCACAATAATGGATGAAACAACTTTTTCTCTTTCTGTCCTTCCCATTCCCCTTCCTTTCTTATTTTATGTCTAGCTTAATAGACTGCTATTATGAGAGAAATTCTTTTTTGTGTGTTGCCCCTGACACGCAGATTTCTTTGCATTTATTTGTCTCCCAGAGCTGAATTCAGAACTGCAGAAGCCATTCTGGCAGAATCTCCCCTTATGGTTGGTTTAAACTACCTGGACTGCTGTAACAATACTGTGGTTTACAGGCATGATGCAAAAAGACAATTGACTTTTATTTTCTGCCCTCAAATACCTGACCTGTTCCAGGATTACAAAAGCCCATGGTCCTGCTATATGACAGAGGCCAGGATTTACTGACACCAGTGGTAACTGCTATAGAGAACAAAGTACTCAGGTATGTAATGTGATGAGTAGAATATGGAAAAATATTAAATATATTTGATGATAGCAAAGAGTGAATATTGGCTTGTTTTCTGCCTTGCATTATCCAGCCAAGATTTCTTCAGTCTGTCACCAACAGTGTCTTGTCGACTGTGCTGTCTGTCTTGCAGGCACAGAAATATCAGGTTTGCTTTCATCCCTTTTTTTCCTGGCAACACAGTGGGGGGAAAAAAAGTTGTTAAAGAAAGCAGTGCTGCAAAACTTAACAAGGGCAAAACTGGGCATCTTGTCTGTATAAAGAGTAATGTAGCTGTCCAGTAATGTACAGGCATAGTTAAACCCACTGATTTTTGGAATATGAGTCCACTAAAGGCCAATTAGTCTGTTGTGAGATACTGAAAAGTCACATTGATGGCACTACAAAGGAAGCATGAAATTTGGATCCACCATACTGGCTTTTTGGATTTTGCTGCAGGGACAGGTATAAAAACCAGGAGATTCAGTCATTCAAAAAGTTACTTGAATTTCATGAACTTCACTCCATTGTACATAGGGGAAAATCTCATTCCTAAATGCTATCAGGTTTTGGGCTTTTTTTACACTCAGTCTTGATGGCTGCCAGCATGGAGGCAGACTGCACAAATTTGATTTGAATGACAGAATTACTGTAACTGTGAAAATTGGGGATCTCACCTGTTGGATTTTGTTACTGGTTTAAGAAATTTTCTAACAACAATAGTAAAGAGCTCTTTGCTGTATCCTTTCCCTTGTCTTTCCCCAGCACATATTAATAGACCTGACAGTTGTCAGCATACCTATCGTTGTCAGTGCTGGCAGGCAAGCAGAAGAACAGAGAAATGTGTTTATTTCCCCAAAATAAAAGCTTGCAATGATCATAACTTTAATGCCTCTGAACTATAAGCCATTCCCCCTGAAATGTCAAACAATATACACTGAACAGGGAGACAAACAACTTGGTCACTATTCAAGACAAAGAAAGGTTATTTCTCCTTCAAAATAAAAGAAAACGAAACCACCACTACCCAAGAAAACCCTGAAAATGAGCTACAAACATTGATATTATGACTAGAGCTTCTCAAAGGATTCTTTTTCTCACAGAATTCCTTTTCACAATATAAAATTTTGAACAAAATAGACATTTTCCCAACAAATACTGTAGGCAAATGAAATCTGGAAAACATTGAATTTCTATTGTTGTAAATGAATTGGGAAAATCACCTTAAATTGAGAAGCAAATTTTCACTGTCAGAATTTCAAGGACAAAACCATTTTCTTACAGCTACAGGCTGAAAGCAATGACAATAAAATTAGCTTTTGGGAACATGGAGGTTTGCTTGCCCTAAGAAGAATTTAATGAATAATTAAGCTCCAGGTATACTGATTGCTTCATATTTTCAAAGATCTTAGGAAGGACCTAAATTTGACATATCATGGCTATATATAAAGCTTACAGTTGTATATTAAAAACAATTCTGATGAGAAATATTGTGCCAGATACCTCTAAAAATCCAACTCTCTGGCTACCTTTTCTTATGTGAAGCTCTAATTATTTTTTAGGGACAAAGTGAGGTGCAGCTTTTCTTATCTTACTCATGACTTATAATCTCCACATTATTTTGAGAAAGCAGAGAAAGCATTAATATAAATTAAGGGTAGGGCTTATCTGGACAAATTTGCCAAAGGGAGACTGTAGCCATCTCTCCTCCTTGCTATTCATGGCATTCCAAAATTCTGGCCACTCTTACTGAATGAAATATTGGTATCACTAATTTACCCATTCCTGCGACCAGGTGCTTCTAACTCACATTTTCATGGAGTCTGGAGGCCAGAAGTGACCACCTACACTGACCAATACATCAGAGCCCAATAATCATTTCTGATTAAAGTATGTCCTTCCAGGAAGCAAATTGCCACTTTTCAGCACTGATTCAGTAGTCAATGTTAAATCTGTGCCCTCTTCACAACAGGAATTTTGTCTTCCATTCCCAGTGAGTATTTTTGATCCCTACTAAGACTCTTCTTAGTGAGCAGGAGTTCCCCTTTTTAGAGGTAAATATATTAAAAATCAAATTTTTACTTTTGGATAAGCTAGGCAGATTTATTTTGCTAAGTTATTTGGTACTTTGTACGGTTCTACCATACATTTTTATGCTGGGCACCAGGACTGCACAGTAGTTTGCATCTTTAATATTGCTGTTACTGGATCAAAAACACACTCGCACTTCTATTCACTAATTAACTTGTTTTTATAGAGTCAGTTTCAGTCAATTTTCAAGACAATTTAAGGAGAATAACACAGGCTTTCCTCTG
>WKFP01014002.1:492242-519008 GCA_011057875.1 Pterocles orientalis | reverse complement strand
AAGTTAAGCAACAGTTCTTAAATGAGAAATTACATGGTCATGCATATGTCCACCCCGCATATGTCCACAGAGTGAATTGCACAGTCTGTTACCTCAGGCAAAGCAAATTGCCAGCTTGTCTAGAGAGATTTCATTTGCCTCCAACTGGCTTGGCTGAGCAACCTAATGTCTGCCTGTAACTGAGCGTGTAGCTGTGTGCTGAGCAAGTCCTGGGACCCCTGCAGAACTCTGATCACTTGTTTGTGATGCCAGTATGGATGCTAGTAGGCAGAAGTTCAGAAGAGCACTGTCAGGATCATGTCCAGACTGAAATATGAGACTGTGCCTGTTCTCCACATGCAAGTATAAAACATACCTTACACAAGTGAATCTCACAGGTCAGTATATACAATCTCACTAGTCATTTGCTGGTAAGCTTGGCTTTGTAGATGCAAACAGGAATTGTGCTGGAGGCTGTATTGGTTTAAAATCTGTGTATATTACAGGCTGTTTACTGTTGCTTTCAAATTTAAATATGACCTGAATGGTATTTGGTGGAGGTTATCCCTTTTATCACTACTTTTATGATATTCAGATACACAAAAAAAGCTATTTTTTTCAAGTTATAATTTGGGATTTAATTTGGTCTTTGTTGTATCTTGGCAATATAATTGCTTTATAACATTTTTGTCACCCAGAAGAAATCAGGCATAATTTATTTTTTAAAGTCCTTCTCAAGAAAATGCTACAATCTATCATTTGATCTTGTATCTGAGATATTATATTTTTGAGTTCAGTAGCTTTTATATAAAAGTGCAGTGTTTCAGTCCATTAGTTGCTCACTTTAGTTTGACCCAGCTTTAGCTGGATTGAACATTGTGCTAATGAGGTAGATTGGAAATGGCTTTCCATAGAATGAATGATTTGATGATCTCTACTAATTTGCTATAGGACAATGACTGTATTAAGGAGATGTGTTTTTTCTGGCTTAGAAAAGACTTCAGGCTATGTACTAATGGAAAAAAAAGAAAAAAAAAGAAAGAAAGAAAAAAAAAGGAACTGACTCCTGCGCCTGTCTTGTCCAAATATGTTTCTAACACATATAAAAGGGGTCCTTTACAAGTACCAAGATTACTTAATGTGCTGATTTACATTACACATATGTCTCACATCTTCCTCTCTTTTGTCCAACCTGTTGCTCTCATTAGAGCAGAACCTGCAGCTTAGGTTCTGTCTATTTCAAACTACTGTTTGTAGAATTGAGTTTCAAGTCTTCCCTCTAATCATCTGAAGAGTCTTACCTCTCTGGCTCTGTAATGTTCAACAGGAAGAATTCTGCCCTGCTAGAAGGATGAATCAAATATCTCCTTTTTTTTTCCCTTTTCACAAGCAGCTAGATTAGAATGAGATGCCCCTGATTAAAGTGCCAGCAGTTCCCCATCAGTAATGAAGTTGCACCATCAACAAAAATCACTAGCAATAGGAGAAAAATCTAGCATGGACAGTGTTCATCTATAACAAGAGAATTCCCAGCAGGTTTCTAGGACAGCTTCTCCAAAGCAGACATCCAGCAGTGCACTCCCATGCAGGTGAAGGCTTTCAGCAAGCTCCTTCACAGGCAGATTTCACCAGTAAGCTAAGCACAGGGCACCCCCAGAGAGAATACTTCTTTGGAGGTCAGGAAGTAGGGAGAAGAAAGGGTGAGACAAGGTTGTCCTGAATTTATATCCAGTGCAATTAAAGATGTCACTTGAAAGAGTGCTGAAAAAGTATCCTGTGTGTTAAAACATACAAGATTTCTGGTGGGAGTTGTTCACAGCCCAGGATATTATATTCAATAAAACCTGGCATGGGGTTGGAAGGAGCAGAAGATGCTGTGAAAAGTGTATTTTTAAATCTCTATTGTTAAATAGTCTGCATTTGATCATCAATTTGATCATTTTAAATTACATTTTCTGTGTGTGAATCACGAAGCCACTTTCAGGTCAAGCTAATCAGAACAGTAAAAACCACCATCTTGCTGTTCTACAGGGTCTCATTAACCCATACAGAAGGGGAAACCTGCCACTTCTCACTGTGTTTCATTTAATTTCTGCTCAAGTAGTCAGCCTATTTCCGCTTGTCTAAATTGTCACTAGGGAAAAAAAACCAACAAACCTGAAACATTAGATTTATAAATATTCAATGTGACATGCATTTTTTCGATACATAAGATGGGACTTCCTTGTGACACAGCATTACCTCCCAGACTGACCAATATAAGACAAGTCAGAATGCCACCGTCTACCAACATTTTGGACCTCAGCATTCCCTGGTGCCTAAGCTGGGACTCACACTGGACAGGCAGTGTGTGAGGTTGACATTTATTTCAGCATCAGCTGAAACCTGTAGCACGTACTTGAAAAAGAGCCTGTACTTTATCAAGCAGCTGGAGCATTTAAAGGATTAATCTTTACTAATTATAGGTTTTAAATGTTAGGTATCTAAACCAAGCTTATCACCTACAGAGAGGCAACAGCTGACCTTATAGGCACAGGACAAGCACTTTCAATCAGTAATTCATCACTTCCTGAGATAGGGAGGACTAATCACCTTCTCTGAGAGCCTTGTTCTCTCCACCAAGTACAAAGACAAGGGTAAAGTAGATAAGCTGAATCCTGCCTTTAACCAGGAAATGTCTTACCTGGGGTCAGTGCCTGCTTACCAGATACTCTCAGAGTTGTCTATGCAAAAGACATTTCCCCATCTCTTCACTGTTTTACCAGCAACTCATAGTTTCAGAGTCATAACTGACCCATCAAAAATGGATATCTGGGACTCCATTTTCTCTTCTAGTCTCCTCTCATTTAAATATTAAATAATATTTATCTTTTTCAGCCTGTGTTCACACACTCCAAAACCCATCTGCACCTTTGACAAGGGCTGAATGGATTACTCAAAGCACGAATGTTTGCAGATTTGAAGGGGATTGTTTTGGTTCCATTCATTAGAACAATAGTGAGAAGAGTATCCAAATGTGCTCACTGTGGCTGCCTGTAATGCTCTTATGCATATGCATTGATATAGTGGTGTATTGTCACATGGACCAGTTGCATCAAGTCTGCATTATCTTGCACCCACTAGTTAAGTTATTGTAGGAATGCTTCTCATTTGATAATTTTTTTCTGTGTTATCAGCTTAAAGCTTTAAAGGCAAGCAAATAAATCCTCTCTGCCGTCTTCTTGTAGATGCATAGTAATACAGAAACAACAGCATGCTGGAAGTCTATGAACTTCCATAGTTACTCAATATTTTTGCCAAAGTAAATGAAGCCACTGACCATTTTGAACCAAATGAGCTCTCTCTGGTGGCTAATTTTAGTTTTGCCATTTCTCATCAGTTTTGCTTAAGTCATGCTATTGTTAAAAAAATCCTGCTAATTTTTTTTCTTCTTTTTTAACTGTAGATTAGCATGTTCCTTCAGCTAAAGCAAATAAAATATTTATTAAAATCGTGTCCCAAATTAAAGTTCTTTTCCCTATTGATCCTGTATGTTCCCCCAACTGTGATACAAAAAACAGGTATGATGGATATACAGGAACAAGTGATTCTCCCTTACAGTCTTGTGGAACTTCCTCTGTAAATGGTTCCTAATTAGCAAAGGAAGGTACGAGGTGCAAGGCAGAGCATGGCTGGACAGTCTGCAGAGGTCTCCAGAATCTCCCCACTTTACATCTACAAGATAGCTGTGCAGTTTGTTTTTGAGGTCTGGTTAGGGAGTTCCTAGAGCAGGTGCATCCCAGTTCCAAAGGCAGTTGTGCTGCCACAGGCATGTGCACACCTTCTTCTCTTTCAAAAGCCCTGAGAAGTGTAGAGGTAGCCAGGAGCATGGACTATATACTGAGGGCAGGTCCCTCCACTCTCAGCATCTTCTTTAGCAAAAGGATAGTGTGGACTGGTGTGCATGCTTGGATCAAGGCCCAGCCTCAGATGGCAGTTTAGTATAAATTATTTTAACCTTGATCAAGAAGCAGCACTTAGACAAGTGACAGACTTGTGAGATTGTCCAGGTCCTTCTTCATGCTGCTGTACAGCTGTTACCGTGAGATGCCATCCAGACACACGTTCAACGGCTGGTTGAACAGAAAACCCCAGAGAATGCTCACACAGACTTTGAATGTTGAACTTTGTCCAGAGGAGTCTTTTTTAGGTGAAAATTAATGGAGATTAAAATGTCATACTGGAGTGGGAACACTTCCTGGGTCTGTCACACTTGCACAGTGAGGCCCCAAACAGGCTTGTCCATTCTGGTGTGTTTGAGAAGAAAGATGAGTACACCAGAGAAGATGAGAACACCAGTGGTGTTCCCCAGGGATTGGTTTTGGGGCCTGTCCTTCTTAACATCTTTATTGATGACCTGGATGAGGGGATTGAGTGCTCCCTCAGTAAGTTTGCTGATGACACCAAACTGAGCGGGTGTGTTGACCTCCTTGAGGGTAGAAAGGCTTTGCAGAGGGATCTGGACAGGCTGGACCGAGGGGCTGAGGCCAATTGTATGAGGTTGAATAAAGCCAAGTGCCAGGTCCTGCATTTTGGTCACAACAACAACCCCTGCAACGCTACAGGCTTGGGGATGAGTGGCTGGAAAGCTGCCCAGCAGAGAGGGACCTGGGGGTGTTGGTTGACAGCCATCTGAACATGAGCCAGCAGTGTGCCCAGGTAGCCAAGAAGGCCAATGGCATCCTGGCCTGCATTGGAAACAGTGTGGCCAGCAGGACTAGGGAAGTGGTTGTGCCCCTGTACTCGGCATTGGTGAGACCGCACCTTGAATCCTGTGTTCAGTTTTGGGCCCCTCACCGCAAGAAGGACACTGAGGTGCTGGAGCGGGTCCAGAGAAGGGCAACGAAGCTGGTGAAGGGTCTGGAGCACAGGTCTTATGAGGAGCGGCTGAGGGAGCTGGGGTTGTTTAGTGTTGAGAAGAGGAGGCTGAGAGGAGACCTTATCACTCTCTACAACTACCTGAAAGGAGGTTGTAGTGAGGTGGGTGCTGGCCTCTTCTCTAAAGTAACAAGGGATAGGACAAGAGGAAATGGCCTCAAGTTACACCAGGGAAGGTTTAGGCTGGACATTCACTGAAAGAGTGATGAGGCATTGGAACAGGCTGCCCAGGGAAGTGGTGGAGTCACCATCCCTGGAGGTGTTCAAGAAATGTGTAGATGTGGTGCTCAGGGACACGGTTTAGCGAGTTAGGTGGTGTTGGGTTGGACTTGATCCTTGAGGTCTTTTCCAACCTTAATGATTCTATGATTCTATGAAGAGGCAAGGGTGACCTCAGAGTGAAGCCAGAAGAAGATAAGTATTTAGTATTCCTGCGGCCTCTCTGGCAAAAATATCTTGTCCTGAGACTGTTCTAAAGTGAACTGAGAATAATGTGCTTATAAAAATGATTTTATTTTTATCAAATGTATTTCTGTGATGAATAGTATCCCTTCTATTGGTTTGTTCATATTTTTTTCTAATCAAAAACTTGTCTGGGTGGGAGAGAAGGCAGCTCCCCCTTTACCTCATCCTGGCTTCTGCTCTCTGGAAGGACAGCAGAGCCAAGGGTGAGGCACTGTGACCCTTACAGAATTCACTCTGGGGTTGGCACTGATTTCCTTATTACACTATGATAGCATTCAGATAGGTGCAAATATGATTGTTAGAAAACTTGGGAATTGTTTTTACAAGCATGTTTCACATGTCTATGTGATAGAAAAAGATTTGGGCCTGCGAAAAGAGAATAAGTTGAAAAAGACAAGTAGGTGTCTTCACGTGACAAACCTTCATCCTCCTTGTAATTGAAAACAGGCTAAGCCTAATGCATGAGGGTTAAAGAAACTGCATTTACCCTCCTGCAAAGTCTAGTTCAAGGTTCATACATAATTTAATTTATACTTACACTCTATTTTAAGATTTTAGGTGAGATTTAAATGACTTATCAGCCTTAAGATGAGTTTTCCCCTTAGAGAAACAATCTATATGCAAAAAGTAAATCAGAGATACATTAATTTCTTTGGTACACAACTTCAGAAAGAAACAGGAGGGTTTATGTTTTATGACTTGAACCACCTAGAAATCAATGTAAAAAGCCCAGTGCATCCATTGAGATGCCATCTCTGCTCCTAAGGATGAAGGTAATGCTCTGTGACACTAATGTATCCTTGCACCATCTGCTTTTTCAGTCAATAACACTCAAAGCTGTTCCTTTCAGAATTCATTCATTTTAAATGTTTAAATTTTCAGTGGAAAGTATATAGATCATATAATTCTTTTTATATGTGTTTTCATTTATATCATATTTATATATTTTAAAATCAAATAGGCTAAAACTGTATATTAATAAGAAATAACATAGTTGTGCAAAGTTCTTGAAGCAGACTTTTCTGTTTTATGAGCTATTACTGATACAGAGAGATACAGACCCTCAGGGGGAATTTATATTATTCAGTACGTTTTCTGTAACATTTAAAAGAGATCTGAAAGAGGGAAATCAAGTGCTCAATGTTTCTTTTTCAATAAATTTCATGATGAAGTAAAAACTCAGGATGACTGACAAACATAATCAAGAGTTTCATGTTTTTTAGGTCTGGGAAGTTGACGTGTAAACTGTAACCTAGCACTGAATAGAGCTATACAAACACACAACTGTGGGTGTCAGCTCAAATCACATCCCAAGTCATATGGGGAAAGAGGAGGAGCAGTCAAGAGTTATTCAAGGAGATGTTAACTTCTCAGTTGCAAAACTTGAATGTCCTCATATTGAATGTTACCTGCCAATTCTCCTTTGAAACCAAAGCATGCACCTGGTCCTTATTTATATGCAAACTGTAATATTAGGGGCCATATGCAGTAATGTTTTCTTTGTCTGCCCCTGCCTGAGGACAGGTATGGTCTTTTCTGACAAATCTGAATCTATTTCCTTATCAAAGCCTTTGTCACCAGAAGTTTATGTTACTGGAAGTTCCTCCGCTTTCCAATAAAAACTCTGAAACCAGTGAAGCTATGGAAGAATTTGGAAGTCCTCCACAAGGGAAATTTTATGCTGGCAGTCTATTAAGATATATATTGTGAACATTAACTTTTGTAGATGCTCCTGATATTTTGGCCTGACATTTATTTATTAATCTATAGTATTAATATTAATTACTTATGCATAAAGGTAAGTGTGTCAAAGCAACAGCAAGCCTAAGGAAGTCTTCTGTGCATAAATTTGAATGTATCACAGGGAATGCATTTGTATAGAAAAAATCGAAAGAGACACCAGAGGAGCTACTGTGTAATGTGAACAGACAGAGCAAAAGGGCTACATGACAATCCAGGGAGAGAAAGAGAACTGTCAGATAAAATAGAAAGGTGGAGTAATCACAGCACTTGGGACTGTGTTTAACTCCATTGGTGCCATGCCAGAGTGAGTTTCAGGACTTATTACACTATTTACATTCATCTTCCTGTATATACCAAATTGCTAAAATTTAGATAATTGTTTCTAGAGACAGACCTCCTCACCAGACTTTTCTATCGAGATATACAATATAGTCATATGCAAGAAAAGTATTAGAGCAGGGAAAAGGCAATAAAAACTTAACGATATGTATTTTGCCTTGATATCAGCCAGTTTTTCCAGAAGACAGATAAAGAATTCATTGGAAAGGAATGTCAGAAATTGCACTCTCTTTCTGTACTGGCCAGTACTCACAAGCTGTATTCAAAGGTCTTGTTGAGATACACCCATGCAGAGAGCAAGTTAATAGAAAATATATCTTTAGTTCCTTTTTCTTATGTGTAGCTGATATCCTGGCAGATCTTTCTTAAACTATGATGTGAACTGGCAAGTGGGTTGCCAAGAGTGAGATGAAAGAGCATGACACAGACTCCAGAATATGGTAATAGTATTCTAAACCCAGCCATGCTTGTGCTGTTATTTTATTTATTATTTGTTACATGCCTGAGGTATGCCTGACACATTGCAAGACAAAAGGAAAGATACTTCTCTTGTGCCTTAATGCATTTTGCTGTGACACACGCAGCTGTGCTTTTTGTAAAAGCAGGGAGGCAACCGTCCTTATTTCTGTGAGGCATAAACCCTTCAGAAGCGAGAAATAATGTCCAGAATTTTAGTAATTCAAGAAATGCTATGTGCAACTTCTGTGAGTTACTTAAAGAACTGAATAAATTATTTTCATGGAATTATTTTTCATGGAAAGCTTGTTTTTTGTCTTTTTTTTTCCTCAGAAAGATTGCCTTAGATTTTTCACAGAAGGACTATTAATGAGTGCTCCTCCCACATCCCCCTCACACCTCTGGGAACTTGTATCCCACTTCTGGCCTACAGAAATGTAATTACTGTCTCAGATGCATTGTATAACTGTCTTCTTTCTGGCATGTCCTAACTGTGACAGAACCTGTGAAATCCTGACTTTCAGATCTTAGCAAGGCCTTTCTTGAAGGAAATAGGGAGTTCCACTTATTAACTAGAATTATTGCGAATTAACAAAGGTGGGCCAGATGGATCAGATTTTAAAATAACGTTATTTTATTACTCTGATTCTGGTAATGGTACCTAGAAAAAGGAACACTTCATGTCTTCAAGGAGCTGCACACCTTGAATTACAGCACTTTACAGTCCTCTGCTTTAATGTCTCTCTGCAACAAGGATTATGCCTCAAAAGCTGCAATTTTTCCATGTATTTGCTCATAGACCTTTGAACTAATGCAGAAATGGGCCTATGGTAAATCACACCTTTCCCAAGTCATTATCTCACTGGAATCATTCCCAAGGGCTGAAATAGCCATGTGCATGACACACACATTCTCTGTCAGATCAGAAATGGACAAATCAAGTTCAGTCTTTGAATTTGTATAGAACTGAGCTGTGTAACCTAGTCCATTGAAATCCTTCTGTTACCAGTAGATGTGTTTATAACTTTCTGTATGAATAGATTATCTGCATCTTTTTATTCCAGCCATTGGATAGTCATATAAAAAAAAAGACAGACAACTGCTACATGCATAATATAAACTGTCTGAAGTCAAGGGTGAATAAGGAATATATTCTAATGGAATCATTTTGTTCTTTTCAACCCCCTGGACTATTTTTTTTCTTTTTTTTTTCTTTCTTTTTTTCTTCCCCCCAGATTTCAGGATGGAAAAGCCTCTTCTTTTAGCTTCATCATATGGACTGGGAAGATTGCCTTATTTATCGTGAATAGTGAAGATTTCTCTAAAGCTGCATGGATGTTAACGCAATGAAGAGAGTTTGATGTCGTGCTGACCAAAGCCCTAGGTTAAGTGCTGCCTGACTTGGAACTGTGAGGATTTCATATGGTCTGTTGTCAAATTAGTGGCTCTTTATTTCTGCCTAGAGATGGTCACTTGCTTATGAGGTTCCAGTTAATGGCAATGGTATGAGAGATATTTTTTAACTTTGCAATTAATTGTAATACAGGCATAAAAGCATGTCACATTCTTTTTTAGAATAGGTGCAGATAAATCTGCCTCCCTTGCAGGACTTTATCCTAATGTTAGACACACAAAAAAATTAAGAACTAGGCCAGTGGAGGACCACCACAATGGCCGGGCAGCTGGAGCACATCATATGAGGAGGATTGGGCTTGTTTAGACTGCAGAAGAGAAAGCATAGCAGCAAAAAAAACCAGCAGCCTTCCAATACTTGTAAGGAAGTTACCAAGACAGAGACAGGCTCTTTACAGTAGGAAAATGAGAGGCAATGGCTATAAGTTGAAATGGGAGCTTCTGAATATACATTAGGTAAAAATGTTCTCTATGAAGATAATTAATCATTGGACCAGGGTTGAGGGAGTCTGTGGCATCTCCATCCTTGGAAGATTTCAAGACACCATTGGACAAAGCCCTGGGAAACCTGGTCTGAATTCAGTGCTGACCCTAAAGTGAGCAGAACATTGGAGCAGACACCCCCTGAAGTCCCTTCCAACCTGAGTTATCCTAAAATTCAGTGAGACTATAGACCACTCAGAGACCCTTCTCTTCACTATAAAATTCATACTCACAGCACCTGTTTATCACTGCAGCAACAAGACAAAACAATCTAGCAACTTTTATTCACAAATTTAATTTGAGTTTAATAAAAAGTCTTAATGACATAAGGAAGTAATTTAATGGTGATGTAATTTGACTGAAGTCTATGCAACTAGCCATCATTTTTTCCTGGTACATTTGTACTGTTCATTGAACAATAGAACCTGGATGTACGCTGGTGATTTTTACTTAAAACCGTACAAGTAAGTAATATCATGGTATCTCCTGGAAAGTTTTGACTGTGAACATGGGGTCTGCCTACTATTTTGTTTGAGCAGTGAACAGGCATAGATAAACATGAAGAGAAGCAAAGAGAAAACACACAAGAGCCCAAGATAAAAGTAGAAAATGTTCATATAGCATGATTTTAAAGAAAACAGAGGAGAGAGAATGTTTGGTGTTGCCAGAAAGCATCTTGGAATTTGAAAGGGAGAATCCAAAATTTTGCTTTGTGTCATTTAATTACTATCCTTTTCCAGAAAATGTGACTTTCTGACTGTTCTTAATAAATAAACATGACAGCACCAAAGTTATAATGTGATTGATGTTTCCTAATCAAATTTATATGAAGGCTCCACATAATGACCGACTGTTTCAAAAATAGGTCATGAGGAAAATTGTTAAAAAACCCTTAATTTCTAGCTCTCCAGAACTTTTATGCTGATTATTTTTTTTGTAAAGACAATTATAAATTTATTCCTCGGCATCTTACTTAGAAGCAGGTAGGTCAATATTACATATTTATATTAAAGCCTCAGCTGAGAACATCGTTATATTTCCCAGTCCTGTTATGGCATGCTAATAGTTGGGATCTTTCAAAAGAAAACTTAATTAAACAGTTCCCTAGATGCACTAAATTAAGCACTGAAACAACTAGCATGACATAAATCATTTAACAACATTTTATAAATGCACTTTTCCCCTGGATTTTCCTGCATCTGTGTCTTGTTTGTACTCAGAATCATCTGATTAAGTTCCAGGAAATCCAGAGCACAGCCATACATTCTGGGTTCAGAATATACAGATGGCTGAACCTAAAGAGTTTTGATGAGGATCAAGTGGCAGTTTGCTTATTATTCCAAGTTCAAGCTGTGTTGGGCAGGTATATGCTAGGAGAAAGAAGAGGATGGGAGTTTCAGGGTGCTCGTGCGCAACAAAACTCACGTCAAGCAATACACTTGCACATTTTAACAAAAAAGATCTATTTGATCCTTTCATTATTGTGGTGGCTGCTATTAACTATGTTTTGATAATATTTCATCCTTGGCATGCACTGTACTTCATCCACAACTTAATGCAAGCCCTTTTTTTATTTGGAGGAGAGGGCTTGATGAAAGCAAGGGCCTTATTACCACACCACACTGACCAGGGAGCTGATGATGTGTTAAATAGTGTCCTCTACTGCATAAATCGAGATAATGCACTTGCATTAGGTTACCCTCTGAGAAAGGCAGACTGGAGTTGAAAAGCTCCTCCCCTTTAAGTAAAGATATTAAACTGCAGTTTTTCTTCTTGGGTTTGGTTGCTGGATGCTATCCAGGACTTCTGCTTCATCAGGACTAATTTTTTTTTTCCTTTTGCAAAGGATTTGTTGTGAAAGGTCCTTCTTGCAAATTCTGTTCTATTGTCCTGCAATTCCTCACTTATGATATTCTCAGTAACAGCAAAATCTGATCTAAAGGTAGCATTTTACCTATTAATGGGAATATGATCTATCTTAAGACATAAAAAGGATGAAAACACCTTGTTCCTTGAGGGGCAGCTTGCTCCATTACAGAAGTCTGTGACAATTACTGATATTGTTCCTCCATAAAGAGAAAGGAGACAGTTAATATGCAGCACACACTCTTCTTTGATGGAAGAACCACTGTGTTTATTTCACTGTTTATAACACCTGAACAGCATCAAAAAGCTCAACTCTGACTTGACGTAATCCACAGGGTATCTAAAAAGGCTGGTAGCCCTGATTTTCTGCTGAACAAAGCAACTTAGTTTCACTGACCACAGTATGGTTACACAACCCATGACAGCAGAGGATAGGACTAATTGCAATTCATTTAATTAGATGTTAATGAAAGCAATATTTCAATACTGTTGGCCACTGGCCATGGTATGGAGAAATGCAATATATAATATAGCACTTTATGACATAACTCAACCAAACAGCATCTCTCCTGTCCTGTAATGTTCTGTTTCCTTCCCAGCTACATGGATCTGTATGGATTAACGGTCACATGATGGTTCAGTGATGCACAATAAAATGAGAGTTACTTTTTGAACTTTATTCAAAATGAAATGTAATATTTGGCTTTTGTACCTATCAGAGTGCCATAGGAATAATGAGTAGGCATTCTTAATCTCTTTCCACAAACTGGAACAAGGAGAGATAGTTGTTGCCATAATAAAATTTAGAAAAGTGTCCTCTCTGTCAAACTCTCTCCAGTTTGCCTAGATCTGTTCCTACTCTAGGTAAATTCATAGCTTTGGGAAGATAGGTTTCAGTCCATGAATTAAATTTTAGAAATTAATCTGGGCTAGGGTTTTTTTTTAATGTATTGATAGTCAACTATTAGTATAGACTTTGCCATGAAACAGCTGACAACCACTCTGAGCTTATGCAGTTATAAAATGTCATACCTTCTTGATTTTCTCAAGTTCTGCTAATGTTAGAGCATTCATCTGCCATGTTGTTTTCTACTTTCAGGCTTTTAGAGTCCCAGTATGAAAATAACTTGGCTGATATGACAGAATTTATTTTTGCATACTCGTGGTCTGGATCACTTTCTTGACAACTATAAGAATGGAGTATCCTTCTCCTTAACTTGCCTGCTACTATTTCCCTTGCACAAAGCAAATTATGTTATGAATGAGTTTGCAATGCAATATGATGACTCAATGATTTCCTGTGGATGGAGGCAGATCACGTACCACAAATGCTTGTGATCACAGTCATGTTATTTAATAGCTTTCATGTTGCTCTTAAAAGATTGAGGCAAAGAGCAAATTTCATCTCCAGTTCTTTGCAGAGATTTTGATGCAAAAAAAATGAGTGGAATGTGTTCCCTCTGACACATCATTCCTGCACTCAAAAAGTAAATTTATTACTTTGGAAAAGAGCTTTTTTAAAACAATATATTTTGAAGAATAACTGTTCTGGTCAGCTTTTCTGTACAGGCAAGACCATCTGATAAGAATATTGCCATATAATAACGTTCAGACTTTGATAGGAAGCAATTTCCTTGCTGCTGATCAAGCAACGTTTTGCAAAAAGACTTGCAAATACATTTTTATGGCAGGTGATGTTGAAGCAGAACCTTTTCAAAAATAAAATTTTTACCATTAATGCTTAAATTTTCTGAGCAAAACTGAATGCAGTGGATATAAGCTTTGATCATGACACTCTAAAGAACAGGAGAAAAATACTAGTCTACACATGTATTAAGGGTTATGTGACAATTTGTCACTAGATAAATTATAGTTTTGTAAAGAACAAAATACATTTTTCATAACCTGGAAGACGCTTGGAGGTTTTTAGAAGAAAATTTATCACCATATCAAGTAGCAGCCAAAACAGAAGAGGACAGCCTATTAAATGAAGCAAGATGTAACTCCATTATGTCAGACATCTGAAATCTCTGCTCTGTCTGACATAGTGAAAAACATGATTGGACTTTTCTGAGTAACCTTTTTCTCACTGCAGTTTTAAGACTTTTTTAAGTATAAAAGGAATATTTGATGAAATTCATGAAGAGCAACCAACCTATTATTTAGTATTCCACATGACTGGACAATATTATTGATGGACAATATGCAATTTGTTGGAATATAGCAAGGAAAGTCATGCATATTTTTCCATTTATATATATAATTCACTGAGTAAATTAGGGTTATTTTAATTATTATTTTTCTTATTTTCCTATTAGAAGAACAAATAGAAATTTTGAGACAAGAGGTATAGGTTTTTTATGTAGAGTTACATTTGTATTTTCTAGATTTTGAAAATTGGTCACTAATGTAATTATGTAAAACTGATCTAAAATATGATGGGAGACAACTGTGAAACAATGGGCATACTGTTGGATTCAGAATAGCATCTTCAAAATAGAAACATGATAAATAAAGTCTCCGAAACATAACTGTGGAATACCTTAGAGATTTCTGAGATCAATTTGCAGATAAAGAAAAATTCATCAATCTTACAATTTTTGTAAGAATAAAGAATTTATAGCATACTCCCATTAGATGTTGTAGAGAACCTTGGACAAAACAAGTTTTAGGAAAACCTTTCTGTTTCCAATCTATACAAAACTAGTTTCCTTGTCTCTCTTTTGGGGCTGCAAGCTTATGTTAGTGCCAATTTTCATTGGACATTTGTTTGAAACGTGCTGATGCTATTGCTCTGTGCTCATTAGCTCTTTTGTTATTTTTATTAAAATATAAACAAAAAAAGTTACTTTGATACAACCACATAATTCTAGCTTGTCTCTGCCATTTCTACTCTGTACAAATTACCCTGGACCATAAATTTACAACCTCATTTGTGTATTTGGTTTTCAAGATGTGAGAGCATCTCTAAGCCACTTTTCACAGCACATTTTTCCCTATTGGCAGTAGCAGTTTTTACAACTATGGTGTCACAAGCGATGCTGCAGTGACACACAGGTTTATAAGGGCATCCACTCCTTACCAACTTGCAAAGCCTGACAAATATTTCCATACTGACTTGGTAACTGAGTCACAACCTTTGTGAATTGCCTGAGGGCACAAAGCAATTCGAAGGAAAAGTCAATTAGGGAACCCATCTTTCCAGACCCCTGCGCTATGTTCACTAGTTAACAAAGGTCTTTTTGTAATCACAGCAAAACGCTGATTTCTAAAAGTGGAGAAGGATCGTTCTGTACATGTTGTGTTGTTACAGTCTTACTGAAGCACATGCTATTGGCCAATAGCAGTGACAAGTTAACTAACTGAACTAACTGGATCTCTGGTTTGACCAGTATGACAATTTTAATATTTAGGCAAGAGAGGTTACATTCCTCTTCAGGTAGCTAGAGGTAAAATATTATTTGATTAATATATATTAATCAGTTATATGGAGGATCTATTCTTCACCTGGTTCTGCAAAGGCCTGGCAAGACCTTGTTGAGCTGTATGAACCACCACCTCAGACATCCCTAACAAGTATCTTCATGAAAAGAAGGGTAGGAGAGTAAGGGAGGGTGGGTGAGAAGGTCAGTAATACTTTCTGAATCTTCCAAGAGCAAGTGACAACAGCACTCTCAGTTTCCGTCCTCCATCTCTTCTGTCATGCTCTGGAGTTACACAACTGTAATTTAGATTAGACTAGAAATGTGGAAACAATTCAGCCAGTGATGCATAAGGAACAGAAACCAATTCTCCCTCTTCTGATCTTCTGTCAAGCTAGAGAGAGTAAAGAGCAAATCATCTCCACTTCTATTATTAAAATATGGTTCCTAATATTCAAAGGGAAGTAATCCATGGAATAAGAAGGCCCTGTTAAGACACAGAATCATAGAATGATAGAATGATAGAATCATAGAATCATAGAAGGGTTTGAGTTGGAAAGAACCTTAAAGATCATCAAGTTCCAACCCCCCTGCCATGGGCAGGGACACCCTCCACTAGACCAGGTTGCTCAAAGCCTCATCCAGCCTGGCCTTGAACACCTCCAGGGATGGGGCATCCACAACTTCCCTGGGCAACCTGTTCCAGTGCCTCACCACCCTCACAGTGAAAAATTTCTTCCTCATGTCATCTAAATTTACCCTCTTTTAGCTTATACCCATTACCCCTTGTCCTGTCACTACACTCTCTGATAAAGAGTGCCTCCCCATCTCTCCTGCAGGCCCCCTTCAGATACTGGAAGGCTGCTATTCAGTCTCCTTGGAGCCTTCTCTTCTCCAGGCTGAACAAATTTATGAGTGGCAGCTTCTGATGGTGCAGCAAGCCTGGAGCCTGTCCCAGCACAGGCTGTTTTGCACAAGCAAGAACCCCATGGCAGATGGAGCCAAGGGAAGAGCAGAGCTCGCACCTGCTCTGAACTTATGGTGGTCAAGAGAGCCCAAGAGAGCCGGGGCACGAGTGGTGCCTTGGAGGCACAAGGGCAGCAGGCAAGATCAGAGCCAAAAGGGCCCAAAAGGGCCCTGACGAGGGGCTGTGCTCTATGCTACAGAGGAAAAGAAGCACCCCCTGGGAGCTTCCCGGGGCCTGGGAGCTGGAAAGCTTCCTCTCCCCAGATGCGGGGCACGAGGGCCACCTTCGTGGAGCACGAGCAGCAGGTACCAGGACAAAGTGGCCCAAAGGATCCGTAGCAAGGGGCCGTGCTCAGTGCTGCAGAGGAAGGCAAAAAACCCCCGGAGACACTTGCTAGCCCTGCCTGGGGGAAAAATAGCCTTCCTCCCCCCAGCTGCAGGGCACGAGAGGCTGATTTCATGGTGCATGAGCAGCAGGCAGTGACCAAGACAAAATGGACCGGAGGAGGCTTGACAAGTGGTCGTGCTCAGTGCTGCAGAGGAAGGCAAAAAAAACCCGGGACCAGTGCCGACCTGCCCCAGGGGAAAATTCCTTCCTGACCCCAGCACTGCTGGCAATCAGCTGTTCCCTGAGTATGTGAGCAAGACCTGCCTCCTGGTCCCACAGGCTGGTCACGCCTCCCAGAAGATGCCCAAACCCTACTCTCCTTCAGCCTGGAGCCATCTCAGGGGCTTCCAAGGGTGGCCAAATGCCCCCAGCCTGATCGTCCTTGGGGGCAAGAATCCTTCCTTTGCCTGGTAGGACACCAGTGGGTGCTCCAAGGCACTGGGACCCTTTGCAACATCTCCGCATCCCACTTCTTACGGTTGCTGCCCCTGGCTCTGCAGGGGATGAGGATGGCGAGCTCTGCAGTGCTCCTCAAGAAAGCATCATTCCCTTGGTCTGGCCACTGCTATCCAGCTGAAAAGGATTTCCATGCCTCAGGTGAGCTTTGAAGGTGGCCCTGCAAGGAGCTGGTCTTGCAGCAGAGGTCTAGCAGCCTCATCCAGGTCTTCCTCCCTCAGCCCTCTCCAAGTAATTCCTGCAGTTCCTCAAGGACTTCCTCTGGGATGTCCTCGGGCTGCCCCCAGGCCAGCTCTCGCAGCAGCACACAGCAGCGGCTCCCTTTCATAGTGCCCCGGGGCACTGTGACTGCAGTGTTGCCGGGTGGTGGCACTGTGACATGGGGGTATATAGGTACTTTGCAGGGTGGCACAATGTGTTATGTAAGCCTAACGGAAATGCAACATGACAAAGGTTTTGTTAAAAACCAGGGAAGTTTTAATGCAGGCTTTTTTTCAGCTGTTCTTTTCACAGAGTGCCTGTTGCAACTGTGTGCTGCAGTAACACAAAATTGCTGTCATTAATTGTATAGACCTATTTAACATGCAGAAGTAGACTCAGCAGGATGGATCATTATTAAATTGTAGAAAACATTAAAATAAACTCAGGGAATTGAGCTGGCTGATCTGGATAAAGAGTTTTTAAACCATGAAGCAAGGTTAAAGATAATGTAACATTGGAGAGCGGAGTACCTAAACTAGACGGGAGAAAAAAGTGAAGTCTGTCATTTGGTTGATAAAAACAGAAATAATAAAGCAGCCAGTTACTGAGCCTGTTATCAAAATGCTGTCACAACCATTAAAGCTGCTTTTCCCCTCTGCTTCTTCATGCTGGCTGAGGCCCAAACAAAAAACTTGTGATAACCCAGTCTGGTTTCACTTCGGCTTTCTGATTCTTGCAGAAAAGAAAAGTGTGCGAGAGCATCCCGTTTTCATGTTATCTGACTGCAAATCTTTAGGATAAGGAGGTATGTATTTGCATTACTGTCAAACTGTTACTACTGTACACACCCCAGTATATGCTTACTGCCAGTGACCTCCCAACATCTGTTCCCAGATAGCCAGGATTCATGAACAGCTTGACCTCATGCTGAATCGAGGCTGCCTATGACAACAGTAAGATGTTTTGTGCCATGTTGTGAGAACACCCTCTTTGCTCCTTAGAAACGGACCGCTCTCATTCAAAGTCGTCATAGCCACCAGTCGTGATGGTTTCTTACCAGACTTGGTAAATCCCATTTGTAAGCAAAGAAATTATTCTGATGTTATCACCTGAGTAAATGAACATGGAATTCCACTGAACTGAGACATGGGCTCTGTATTTTTATTGGAATAAAGGATGATGGATGATCAAAGCTGAGACATCTAAGAGCCAGATATATATCAAAGCAGAAGCTTCTAATACAAGAGAATAGCACACTATGCTTTAGTTCATGGTGATGCATTCTTTGTGAAGGACTCACACTATTATTCTCAGGGTTAGAACATTCTTTCCCAAACAAAACTTACAGGGAATTTTGCTCCTTCAATGCCACTGCCCATTTTTAATTTATGATTGTTCAAAAAACCTGATTAGGCCCTAGGCAGAAGGATGGTAGGGAGTAAAGAGAGGCAGTGAAGACTGATCAGATTAGGAAATGTGTGGAGCTAGTTTGTTGAGTGAACATTTATTTCACACCAGTCTTGCTGATGTTCACCAGGAACAGCAACACAGCCTCTCTCCCAAGGCAGCCAGTGCCTGTTCCCCCAGCTGCAGCCAGAGGGTTGACTCCCAAGGAGCTTTGCTAGCAGGATGGCACCAAGGGCAGGTATTAAAAATTCCGTCAGGTAACAAATACCGCTTTCTCAGATAATGAGGAAAAAACTGGTGAGTGATTGTCACAGATATTTCTTACCTATATCCTCACCTTCTCCCCTTTCAACTACAGAAGCAAGGTTCATTTTTTCTTAATGCATTGTACAGTGGGTTTTGAAATCTGCAGGTGGAAGGCACAGTGCTGTTTTTATTACTTACTTTTATAAAAGACAACACAGGGATTGCCATCAGTGAATCTGTCTCTCAGAGTTAGGTTTGAAATTTGCAGTCCTCACCTATCTGGGAAGGTTTAAGGAATAACTTCTGGTATTTGTAATGTATGAAGCAATAAATGGCTACTGAGAATGATTAATAGCCAAAGTGAAGCTCAGACATTTCATCGATCTCAAAAGCCATTTATTGCAAGTATATGAAAGCAATAGAGATTATTTCTGTTATACAACAAACCATAAAATCAGAAAGGAGAAAAATGCATCTTTTTCTTCTTGCAGATGCTGAGAAAGTGTTCTGCACTTTCCCTCTGTGCTGGATTTTCCATCGAAAACACACACTGGAGGCACAAGTGGGATCAATAACATCACAGACACAGCTTTAAATACCGATTAAATGATCAAGGACGGGTACTGTTTGAGGATAAGCTGAAGCAGCTGGTGCAGAACAGAAGTGACCAGACTGGACAATGAGGGTTTTGTGTGCAGATACGTTTGAATTTTTCTGGCTGAAATTCTGTGCTTGTTATATAACATCTCTTGATGAATTGAACCTCAATGCCAGGTTGTTGGCTGCAGCTGAGGTATGCCTGGCACGGCCAAGGGCAGCTGGCACACCAGACTGCTGCTAGGCTTTACTTTATTCTGCCCCAAGCCTAGGACAGAATAAGCCATAAGAATACTTGATGCCTGGATGTCCCTTTGTTGGTTCTGTAGCACCTGAAGGCTCTCATTCTTACCAAATACAATGTCCAGTAGTTTGGCTTCACACTGGTCAAAGCTGACCCAAGGAGGTTCTGGCTTCAGGAGGCCATTCCTGGAGGCCAAATCCTCTGCTCATGCCCAGATAGCCTTTTGCATAAGGTAAGAATAAGAGCCATTCCACTGGTCCTGTGCCACCCAGACAACTAGTTACGTCTGGGGAACCCAGAAAGCATCAGGTGCGTTAGAACAACTGGAGGCTGTTCCATTGAATATGTAAGTGAACCTAGTCTTGTATTTTTAGGTCCCAAGCAGAAGAGGCCTTAGGGGCATATTCACAGAGGAGTCATGATAGGAAGAGTTTCCCCATTATTCCATGCAGTAGTAAGGAATGCCCAGGATTAGGGAAGTCTAACTAGGCAAGCTTGCGTGCAGGTGCTTTTTGTTTGGTTGGTTTAAAAAGTTTTCCTGGCTATGCTCCTACAAATAATAGTGTTCTATTTCAAGAAGCTGAATTGAAGTAATTTACCTATCCTTGTGAGGCAGATTAAAATTGGGATGTATTGCCTCTGGGGTACAAGTAGCTGACTGTTTTCTGCCTCTTGAAATGGGTGTTCTTGGAGACACCAATGCAGAGACCAAAACTCTCATGAAATCAGCACAGTCCTACACAATACTGGATGGAGGCATTGGCACTACCTTGTACTCTTTCTGCTTCTCCCTGTGTGCTATGAGAGTTTCTTTATGGGATATTCATGTACCCATGCTTGCTACACACTATCTTCACTCTTTTTTTTCTTAATATAAATCAACTGTCTTTACTAAGATTGAAAATTTAATAACATGTTATAGATCCAGATGACTCAATAGCTCTAACAGGTTGGAAGAGAGTTTTGCTCAGTTGATTCATCTGAATTATCAAATTCTGGAGACGTACACTGCAGCTCATGGATTTTATGATGTCCAAGATGGCTTTGGCTTCATCCAGGAGGCAACTAAAGCCTATTTAATGACAAATGTTTCAAACACATCCTCACTGTAGCTACTACAGACTTTGAGCTGAACTCAGCAATTTATCTTTCTTTCTGGCTCATTAAACACTATTTTGATCTCCACTAACACACAGCTAATGATCATGTCTTTAGGCGTCTCCAAATCAGTCACCTCTGCCCCGAATTAGTTGTAAAAAAGACAAGGAAGTCTAAAAATCTGCAATTCTGTGACCAGACTGCAGCTCAGTTCTTCGGGTCCTGTATTGTTGGGAGGCTGAGGGGCTATTTTCTCCCATCTGCTGATGAGCTCTCTTGGTAAGAGGAGCTCTTTTGGTAGGAGTTTCTCTCCTCCTGCTTGTCTGCATGTGCAAGCGACAGGATTCAGACTCAACTATACTGTCTGGATGTATTTATAAGTTTTATAGCTAGATTCTGGGTATTGAGTGCTTCTCCTCAGAGGACCATTTTCCAGTATAAAGGAGTCCCTGGTGGCATAATACATAGATATTACTAATGCATCCATCAGCAATTATCCAGGCAGCAGTTAGAAAACTGAAACTTGGATAGTGCAAATTATTGATTTTTTCCGTGCAGTGTCTGAACTGAGAAGTTGCAAACGACTGGAAATAGATGTGTTGGGTTTTTTTCAGAACCAAAAAAGGCACTTACCTGTGTGTGGCACCAGGATTCAAACTCAAAGCCTCTCTGCCTAAAAGACTACTTCCATCTGCCAGCAGTGCACTCTACTCACAGTATTTTCAAGCTATCATAGCAGAGGTCAACCTTAGTAAGTGCCCTTTTCCTCTATGGTTGTGACTACCATATGAAAATAAAAATCTCTCTGGAACCATTTTGGAAATTAAATCTGCATTTTTAATAGCATCAGTATGGCTCCCGCTGTGTTTTTCAACAAACATTTTCTTGTATCATACCCTGTATGAGATTTACCTCAGCTAGTATGTAAAAAACCTCTGCTCTTCACCTCTTGTGAGGTCAAGTGACTTTATTGGATGATCTGTACCTTTGAATGTTCTTTCAACTATCTTTGTTACTGATTGAAGGCCTTGGCAGAAAGATTGAGCTCAGCATTGTGATCTGAAATTGATTGTGATCAGACTCATTCTAATCAGCTCTGGCACAAAATAACATTAATACAAGGCACTCTGCCAAGAACAGTCTGATCTCAGCTCCTGAGAGCTTCACAGTGGAGTACTGCAACCCTTGGGCAGTAAGAATGGAGAACAGGCTGCTGGATTAGCAATGTTTTTATTTTGGAGGGCCTGTAAGGAATACCGAGAACAGCGTCTGGTATCCCCCTAGGAGATACGTGTTGTTTTGTCTTGCACGGGTGAAATTTCTGAATGCCTTTCCAGTTCAATGTCCGGAGGAAAGAACTGCAGTGACCCAGGCGTGAAACACAGTAGATAATCCTCACTGGAGAAAAATAGTCACAGTAAATACAAAAGATGAAAGTGTAAATATTGTACACTATCTCTGTTGCTAGTTGATCATGTCATCCATGTTCTAGTCTGTCTTTAAGTTTCATTATGAAAAATTCCCAAGATAACCATGGTCGTGTCTCTGGAGAAAGGAATAGAATAACAAAGACACTTGTGGATTTCCTATCAGCTGTTAAGGACACCAGGTGATTGTTTTGGAGACATTAGGTCTTCAGGATGGACTTTTCCTGCTGATTCATTAATTTCAAGAAGGTTTTAAACGATACAGTTTGATTCACTGCCCCATGGATCCCAGAACACTTTGTCTTGTCAGTGTTTTCCTTTATGAGCAGGTCACAATGATCTCATAAACCTCTGTAGAGGCAAGATTAAGGAAATAGCCAGATGTCAGCAATATAAGTAATCACAGGCTTAGAATTCTGTCTGCATATAGTTAATTTTTATGTTTCTTTAATAAGAAATTAAGATTTTGTTAATTATTATAGGTGTTTCTCTGAAGTATGGCTAGTACTACCTTACAGCTTATTTTCCAATGTGAAATTGCCATAGGCATCATATTTAGACTTTATTATGCACATTATCTTTTAAAATTATCTTCTGTGCAACTTTTTCTAGTGTTTTCAAATGAACACTACTAAAATTAATTAAAAGAGCAAGGGGACCAATAGATATTATAGAGACAATATTGTGTTATGAAGACAATGTTATAATGTCAAAACTAAAGCAGTTCAGAATCAATTGGAGTATGCCTTGCAGTTATAGTATAAATTTGGCTTTCCACATTTATGGCTTACATTTCCAGTTGCTATGAGCCTCCTGAGTAATGCTGGAAGTGCTTTATTTTCATGGTGCCTCGCTTTACTGTGTGAAACAAGCAAAGCAGTCTCCACCTTGCAACACAAGCCTATTGTACCTGGGATGTACAAAGACACTGAGATAAAGGAAGTCATATAACACTGCAGAGTGATGACAATAAGAAAAAAACCCCATTATCAATCTCTCTGTATATATGTGTGAATACACACACACACACGTATTTCGGGATAGACACTGCCTATGACAAATCTAATAATCTAATTGAATTAGTAACATAATGACTCAGAAATTCACAAACACCTGACTTAGCATTGGCTTGATCTTGGACTCATCTCTCCTCTAGTCCTGATTTTCCAGTGGTGAAAATAAAGACATGTGTTTGCATATTGGATCATTACTAGGTTATTTTCCCATTTGTATACAAACAAAAACAATTCCAGTCTTTGATCTTGCATGTCAATGAGTTCTCTCCAAAGGAAACTGTGCCATGACAATTTTGCTATTGACTGCAATTGAGGCCAAATTATATCTTTACTTCTGCTGTCTTTCCAGGCATTTCAGCTGGTACAGGAAGGTAATATCCACTGCAACAGCACAGGATATTTAAAGAACAACAAAGAAAGTGGAAATGCCTAAATGTAAAGCACATTACCCTAAAGCAGCTCCAGCTCTATGTCTGGAGTGCCACCTAGTAGAGTTCATGTAGACAGAATACAGGAATTGCAGAAGCAGCTGCAGTTCAAATTAAGTATATTAGATGCTTGAAAGTTGTCCTGAGGAGAACAGCGAAGAATCCTTTGATAATCTTTCATATGACGACATGTGAAACCACTATTCAAAGAAGACTCAATGAAATAAAAATCTTTAGACAGTGGACATGTGAGAAGATTATGAAAATGGAAAAAAGGCACAAGCTTCCATAAAAAAATACATCAAGGGGGTAGATGGAAGAGGACTCCACTGAAAAGATCAGATCTTCTAAGCACCTGAGAAAATTATGAACTTAAGATTTATCAGTATTATAAAGACAAGAAAAGCGTAGTGTAGTAGAAAAGCAATCATGACTAGAACACAAAATGTACTCTTTGGAGAAGGCGAGAAAGTCAAAGGCAACAGAACAGATGCACATGTAATATGGTAATCTGTAAAGAGGAACTGAGATTAAAAGAGAATGTTGGGGCAAAAGTGAACAAGTAGAGGCTGGAAATCAGAAGATTCCTAACATGTAGGAACAGGTGGAGTTTGATATTTCTATGAAAAGAATGATGTGACAGCTGCCTATAATGAACAAAGACTGCGCGTGATGATTCTGAAGTTTACATTTCTGCCATTCAACCCCATGAAAAGGGAATGCCTATAAATGGCTTTTCCCATACAGTAAGCAGTCTATGCATATAATTTTCTGATCCTCTTCAGAAATGCAAAGCTAATGCATCCCTATTGCCTTTCTCAGACTCTGAAGTACTTGGAATAGAAACTAACCTGCCACTTTAGGCAAGCGGATTTTTGCTCATATACAATTGATAGCTGTAATGGGGCCGGTTTAAAAATTGCAGTGTCTTTACCTTTGAATTCTTTCAGGTTTTCCAGCAGCAGCAACACATAATTTGCTTTTTATTACAATGCTTTCTCACTGTTGCCACAAAGGCAGTTGGCAGCAGTTGGCAACTAGCAGAAAGCTTTTCTCTGTCTTGAAATACATATAACTGCTAAAGGAAGAACCGTAGTTTCATAGACTGTAAAAGTATTAAAGCCTGTGGCATTAAAGCGATCTCTGATTAACAAAAACCAAACAATTGAAAAGGATATAAGTCATACACACACAAAACCCAATTCTTTATACTGAGATCCTTCAGTTCCCTCAGTATCACCCAAACTAAATTAAAATGAGAACCTTCAGGCAAACTGCGATTAAACAAAAACTCTTAAAAGGAGAATGTACAATCTAATTATAGTGTAACAAATGTGTACCTTTCATCTACAAGGCTGGTACTCCAAAATTTTAATAGCCAATTATGATTATATAATCTATTAAAAAGAATAACCAAAGTGCTATAATAAAAATGAAAAACCTACAAAAGGACATGAAAGACATCTCCAGTCGTACAAAGTGGCATAACAGTAGTACCCTACACAATTTCCTTTCTCCCGTAGCTTGTATTTAGATTATGCTGCAGCAACAGAAGTGCTGGCAGTCACACTCTGAATTCCCATAAATGTATTCTCTGTGGCTAGCACCCACTGATTTTTTTTTTTTTACAATAACCCATGAATCCAGATATCTGGAAATAAAAGGCATGAGGGTCATAAGTCTATCAGTAAATCATGGTTAAGAGAAGTACTTCCTTTAAATTTGCAGGTCATTATATTATTTTAGAAACCTTGATAGTTTACCAATTCCTTCCTTCCTTCTTACTTTTTTTCTTTCCTTTCTTCCTTTCTTGCCTTTCCTTGCCTTGCCTTGCTTTGCCTCGCCTCGCCTCGCCTGACCTCTCTCCTCTCCAGTTCCAACCTTCTTTTTCACAGTTTTTAATTACATAATGGCATAATTAGAAAAAGTTGTGTGAAGTGCTACAGGATGATTGAAGTCATGGAATAATTTATGTTCTGTAAATGAACAACTAGATTGGGACCTTTCAACTGGAAAAGATGAAACTAAGGGAGATATGACAACTCTATAGTATCATAAACGATAGAAAGATGATCTATCCGCCACCTTTTGAAATACAAGAAATTAGGGGCCTCAAATAACAAAAAGAGTTTATGCAATGTGTGGCTCAGCTGAGAAATTCTGCAACAGGACATGGTGGACAGAAGAATTCACTATTTAGACTCAAAAAGTGAATGGAAAAAGTCATTGAAGAAAAATATTCCAATGTCTCTTAAACCAATAGACACTACCACTGCCTTAGGGAGTACCTGAACTGTGACTCTTTGGAGGCTGTGAAACTGGACTGGAAGAGCACAATATGTAACTACCTTGTTCCTACACTCTTCTCCAGGCATCTGCTATTGACTGCTGTCGGAGAGAGCAATCAGGATGGCTATTTTGCTGCAAACACTGTTTATGCGAAAATGACAAACTGCCCTAACTCTATTGAATTTACTACCAATTAGATCAGCTTAAGGGGGTTATGCTAAAACTGCGAGAAGACTGAAATCAAATGTACTTGATCCAGTACCCCTGTACTGTCTGTGACCATACACCAAGTCTAAGACACAAAACTCTGTGTTGATTCAATGACTTGTTGACCAAGAGGTTTCTCATGTAAATTCCACACTATAATTGTAATTTACCTTTGCTTAGTACTTTTTCATCTCTAATCTACAATTAAGAAGTCAAAATCTCTAATAATTGTGATTCCTGGTGTAATTGTTACTAAAGTGATCTCAGTTCATATTCAAAATCTGATCACAGGGAAATGAAACCTCCCTCTGGTACTTTGATAATCAAACCTGTTTCAACTATCCTTTTGTCCTGGGTCCAGCTGGGATAGAGTTAATTCCTCACAGAAGCTGGGAGGTGGGTATAGCCAAAGGGATATTCGATACCATGCTGACGTCATGCCCCGGGTCTTGGGGGGACGCGGCCGGTTGGTTTTGTGAAAGCTCCTGGTGAGATATTCATTGTATCAGTGTTTCCATTGTATTTTATACCTTGTCTTATTGTTATATTCTCTTACCTTTTGTTTTCCTTGTGTGGTGTTATTAAAAATCTGTCGTTATCTCAACTCACGAGTTTCCATTTTTTTTTCTCTTTTCTCCTACCCTTTCCCATCTTACCGGGAGGGGAAAGGGGGAAGGGGGGGGGGGGGGGGCGCGGCCCCGTGGGGGGGGGCC
>WKFP01014002.1:463014-491626 GCA_011057875.1 Pterocles orientalis | reverse complement strand
ATTCAGCTGGCTTTAGATATTGCTGAGCGGGAAAAGTGGCCAGTGCTCTATCTCTATACTGACTCGTGGATGGTGGCAAATGCCATGTGGGGGTGGCTGCAACAGTGGAAGCAAAGTAGCTGGCAGCGCAGGGGCAAACCCATCTGGGCTGCCTCATTGTGGCAAGACATTGCAGCCCGAGTAGAGAAACTGGTTGTGAAAGTGCGTCATGTAGATGCGCATGTACCCAAGAGTCGAGCGAACGAGGAGCATCAAAACAACCAGAAGGTGGATCAGGCTGCAAAAATTAAAGTGTCACAGGTAGATTTGGACTGGCAACATAAAGGTGAATTATTCCTAGCCTGTTGGGCCCATGATGCCTCTGGCCATCAAGGAAGAGATGCCACATACAGATGGGCTCGTGACCGAGGGGTGGATTTAACCATGGACATTGTTGCACAAGTTGTCCATGAATGTGAGACTTGCGCTGCAGTCAAGCAAGCCAAGCGGTTAAAACCTCTCTGGTATGGAGGACAATGGCTGAAATATAAATATGGGGAGGCATGGCAAATAGATTACATCACACTTCCACGAACCCGAGAATTATGTACTTAGAATGGTCGAGGCAACTACCGGATGGCTGGAAACATATGCCGTGCCCCATGCCACTGCCCGAAATACTATCCTGGGCCTTGAGAACCGAGTTCTGTGGCGGCATGGCACCCCAGAAAGAATTGAGTCAGACAACGGGACTCATTTCAGGAACAGTCTCATAGACACCTGGGCCAAAGAGCATGGCATCGAGTGGATATATCACATTCCCTATCATGCACCAGCCTCTGGAAAGATTGAGCGACACAATGGGCTGCTCAAAACTACACTGAAAGCAATGGGTGGTGGGACTTTCAAGCATTGGGACGCACATCTAGCAAAAGCCACCTGGTTAGTTAATACAAGAGGATCTACCAATCGAGCTGGTGCTGCCCAGTCAAATCCTCCACATACAGTAGAAGGGGACAAAGTTCCTGTAGTGCGCATGAAGAGTATTTTAGGGAAGACAGTCTGGGTTATTCCTGCCTCGGGCAAAGGTAAACCCATTCGTGGGATTGCTTTTGCTCAAGGACCTGGGTGCACTTGGTGGGTGATGCAAAAGAATGGGGAAGCCCGATGTGTACCTCAAGGGGATTTGATTTTGGGTGAGAAATCTGTATAATACTAATCGTTAAAGAACCCTGTTTTGCATGCCACAGCAATGATATCTGTGGATCTGGGCATGACGCAGATGGTATAGAATAAGGGGTGGATAACGTCCTGGGTCCAGCTAGGATAGAGTTAATTCCTCACAGAAGCTGGGAGGTGGGTAGCCAAAGGGATATTCGATACCATGCTGACGTCATGCCCCGGGTCTTGGGGGGACGGAGCCGGTTGGTTTTGTGAAGCTCCCGGTGGTGAGATATTCATTGTATCAGTGTTTCCATTGTATTTTATACCTTGTCTTATTGTTATATTCTCTTACCTTTTGTTTTCCTTGTGTGGTGTTATTAAAAATCTGTCGTTATCTCAACTCACGAGGTTCCATTTTTTTTTCTCTTTTCTCCTACCCTTTCCCATCTTATCGGGAGGGGAAAGGGGGAAGGGGGGGGGGGTCGCCTTTACCAAAACAATTTTAGTCATAGTATATTCCTTTAATCTATGGTAACATTCTTATTTCTTTTCAGGCTATACCATATTATTAGTGTAAAATAATGTTTTTACTTCTGCCTTTTCAGAACCCTTAGCTTTGAGAGCCTGACTTCCATTCTGGATATTTGTTTGTTCACTCAACCTCAGAAGATAATTTCCAGACACTCACATATCCATCAAAATGTCTTTCAACACATGCCTGACAATACTTTATAAGGACCTCTCAAGAACTTTAACTTTCTTAAGTAATATTGTGGAAAATAAAGACCAGAAAATACATCTGCAGACAAACTGACAGCTGTTGGGGTTTTTTTCTAATGCTGAACTGTGTAGTGTTGCATGTCCTTCAACAGTTCCCACAGGCCATGATTAATTGCAGATGTTAATAAGAATGAATATTCTAGTGTGAGAATTGTTACATGACTGTATGAAACAAGTTACAATGCCTTGTCTGACAGTTGTCTCAACTGTGAGTCCAACGAGGAAAACAAAACAACATAATTACTGATGAGAGCAGAGGCTTAGTCTAGCAATTTTTTCTGGAAAAATCTACCAAACTGTATCAGTTCCAGTGACTGTTCTGTCCTGCCTATCAAGGCATTTCTGATAAGGCTAAGTCCACTACGAGCTTCTGTTTACAGAGGAATCCTATGTCTATTTCTGCCGCTGATAGGGACTCAGACGCAGACCAATATGGTCATGCTGTAGCCATTTATTATGCCCGGATAACACACTTTTATAAAAAGCTCATGCAAATTTGGCAATTACTAATTGGATACAAGGATTTTAAAATCCTAAAGACAAAGTTACTATTGGCTAACTTTGGTCCTGGGAACAGGACCCTTAACGTTACCTAATCATGGTGATTGTTAACCTTCAGTTCCTCTTTATCTTACTCACATTCCATACAATTGCTTTCTTTCTCGTCCCTTGCAGGTGTTATTTTCTCCTGTACTAGAAATCAACTACATGAGGACCTTCTTCTAAAAAAGGTTCTGACAAACATGAGTATTTTTCTCCTAAGAAGATTCTTACAAATATAAGTATTTTTCTTCTAAGAAGGTTCTCATAAACATAAGTATTTTTCTTCTAAAAAGGCTTCCACATATTTCACTTCGTTTTCCACTTTATAGAATCATAGAATGGTTTGGGTTGGAAAGGACCTTAGAGATCACCAAGTTCCAACCCCCCCTCCACTAGCCCAGGTTGCTCAAAGCCTCATCCAGCCTGGCCTTGAACACCTCCAGGGATGGGACATCCACAGCTTCTCTGGGCAACCTGTTCCAGTGCCTCAGCACCCTCACAGTGAAAAATTTCTTCCTAATGTCTAGTCTAAATCTACCCTCTTTCAGCTTATACCCATTACCCCTTGTCCTGTCACTACACTCCCTGATAAAGAGTGCCGCCTCAGCCCTCCTGTAGCCCCCTTCAGGTACTGGAAGGCTGCTGTTAGGTCTCCTCGGAGCCTTCTTTCCTCGAGGCTGAATAACCCCAATTCTCTCAGCCTGTCCTGACAGGGGAGGTGCTCCAGCCCTCTGACCAATTTCGTACATATTCTGCTTGGTATAAGTAGTTCTTCAGTAGATCAAGTAAGTTAAGCAGAGGAACCAAAAGACAGGGCTCAAGCATCTCAAATCCCTTGGATACAGTCAATCACTTTCTCTGGCAAAATCTACCCAAGCCTAGATTCAAGGTCTACACAATGCAAGGGTAGGTGTCCAAGCCTGAGTCTGCTAACCTTACAGGAAAATGCCCCTATCACTCAATTACTAATTGCTTTTAGAAAGTGAATTTCTCACATTCAAAAAAAATGTTGGTCCTTTCAAAATTAGCATGTGCATTTCCATGCGGCACCCATAGGCTTGACTTAAACTATAATTTTACAGAAATGTTTACGAATGCTAAAGTGGTGATTGCAATTAAGTGCTTAAGATTTATTAATGGATGAGTGTAGATCTTAGACCCAATTTACACACCAGAGAAACTTTTCTCATTTCTTTTGCTTTACAATGCAGTTATGAGTCCAGCCAATGAGGGTCCAGAATTTAGAGTTCTTCTTGGGTAGACTGTGCTGCCTGAGAAAAATTCTGCCAAATATGCTGGTGAAATACATTTTAAGAAACGCTCATAAGTAAAATAGTGCTGTTATCTGAGTCATGTCAGGCTTTATTTTCAGAAGCGCCAGGCAATCACTATTTCCCATGCATTTAATATTTGTTCACAATTAAAAGCCTGAGTAACCAAAATATAAGTATATACATATTAGAAACATTTGTAATTATGAAAAACATTTTATTCACATCAATTTACTTCAAAATGTTAGTAAGAAGACAGCATATATATGAAAGATTCCAATCTGCCTGGGTTTGGTTTTTTTCTCAGTAGCATGCCATAACTGTGAATGTATCCAATTAATGTTTAATTGGGGGAAATCTTACAATTGTTGCAGGATGACTTTTATGGGGCAGTTAATCAAAGAATCTTTGTTTGCTTCACAGTGTTTGTTAATTTATATTTTAACAGAGTAGTAATCTTGCCCAGAGTACTACATACAAAACAGGATATAAAACTCTTGCTTTGCTTGATGTACTGTGCACAAATTAATTCATTACCATACTCCATTTTGACATAGAATTATAGGAACTCAGGAAACCAGAATAATGAAAATGCATTCTTATTTTCCAAGTACCTGTAGTTGTGAAATTTAATTACAGGAGAAGACAGTCTATCTTCTCCATCCACCATGCTGGTTTCAATGGAGATGTAAGATGTTGACGTGGCTGCACACACGCCTGAAGCTAGATCAGAAGAGACTTGCGCAGGGGTGCATGCAGCACGTGCAGTCACCTGTTACCGAGTGCCGAGTCCCTTCCCAGGCAGAAAGGGGAATGGCTACAGCCTGTTTACACAGCACAAGTCGTGGTTTCCAGTGGGGTTTCCTTGAAACAAAAACATGGGCCTACACTGGCGATACTTCTGAAGGAATCCTTGATCTCGAACCTCCAATTTGAAAGGAGTCTTAATGAAGTTATTTTAGGCACCCTAAGCCCTGGGGAGAGCAAAAATGGGCTGGGGCGAATGAAAAGAAAGTTGGTAATACCGGATTGGATTTGTTTGTACTTGTTATGGTTTCAAGTGCATCCAGAGCTACGGCCATGATCATGCAAATATTTAGTCCCCTGCCTAACTTTAAACGCTGGGGTTTCTCCAGTAGAACCGGGGACAGCCGGTGACGGTAACATGAGGCACACGGACCGGCGGGGCTGGGCCCGCCCGAGGTGCCCCTCGCGGGAAGGAATCGGGTCGCTGGCGAGAGCCGCTCTCAGGCCGCACCGCCTGTCAGCACCGCGGGCGCCAGGCAACGCCGCCGCCCGGCCTTCGCCCGGCACCAGCCCTCCCTCACACCGCCTCTGCTCGCCCGCAGAGCGCAGCCGAGACGGGGACCGGCCCCGGGCTCCACGATAGCGCCTTCTTGCCGGGAGTTCACCGCGAGCTGGCGACAGACGGCATCCGCTGTCCGTCCCCCGGGGCGCTCGGCGACGCCCCGAGCCTCTGCGGGCGGCGGGGGCGGGCAGGTGCCGCTGCAGGAGGGCGGGCGCCGCCGCAGTGAGGCCGCGCCGTGAGGGCGAGGCGGCGGCGGGTCGCGTTGCCATGGCAGCGCTGCCCCGGCCGAGGCCTTAAGCGGGAAGCGGCGGGTCACCGGGAGAGGCGGGGGGTGTTCCGCGGCCAGGCCCCGCAGGGACGGAAGGGGTTAAAGCAGGGCGTGTGCTTGCTCGGGCCCGGCGTCGCGGGGGTCGCCGCCGGGGGCAGCCCGTAGGCGGGTGCGGGGATGAGCCGCAGCACGGGCCGAGGGCCGTGCTCCGGGCGTGTAGGGGGGCTCTGGAGGTGAAGCCTCTGCTCCCTCGGCGGGCGGAATGGAGGCTGTTGGCGCCGCAGAGGACGTGTTTTATGAGGAGGAGGAGGAGGTGAACTGCTATGACTTCGAGCCTCTGCCGACGCTGCTGGAGGATGAGGTGAGTGAGCAGCAGGTGCGGGCACGGAGCCGCTGCCGCTCTTGCGCTCACCTATGGTGAGGGCCGCTCGCGAACACCCCGGGCACCTGCTTCCACCCTCACGTGAGAGCCGCCCGCCAGTCGCGCCGAGCCCGGGGACAGCCGCAGCCCGGGGCTCCCCCGCCCCGCAGCGAGCGGCCGGGCCGCCCCACATAAGCGTTTGTTTTCTGTTCCCTGCGGGTGAGCACAGCTGCCAAGGTGGGCTTAGTCCGTCCCCGTGCACCTTCTCCGCGCACCAGCAAAGCCGTGGCCCTCGGATGTGGGGTGTCTTGTGAGTCCAGACCCAGCCGCGGGTCAGTGCTGCAGTCGGGAGCTATGTGTCCTTGTCGCACCTGATAAAGGGAAATTTCTTGTATGGGCAAAAGTGTTCCCAGCAGCCACCAGCCAGATTTTTGTACAGCCATTTCTTGCTGCCCTGTGTAAAAACAGCATTGTCACTGGGAAATAAAAAACCAAAACTGTTACATCTGTTTGTTCTGTTGTTATGCCAAATAACCTGTAGGTAAACCCAGTTCTGTCATCATGTTTGTCTGTATTTATAGTTAGTTTTGCACTTATTTTTTATTGCTCTTGCTCATCTTTCCTTGTATCTTTCCCAGTGAAGTGTGTTCCTTACCCCATCGTAAATATTTTGGGTGATATGTTTTGTATGTTTTTGGGGGGTTTTTTTCTTCTTCTTTTTTTTTTTTTTTTTTTTTTCTCCTTAAGAAAGCTACTTGTTCCCCAAAACCAGATCTTGCAAGTTTTCTTATTTTCTGTGTCAGGAACCCAAGTTGAAACAATCTGGATTTAAAAGTGTGTTTGAAACGGAAAAGTCCCTCGCAGCTCTCATAATCCATCTAATGGCTCAGCAGTTTGGCTCTTCCTCCCGTTGTAGCGTAGCATTCACTGTAGTAGGCCCTTTCAGAATGGCCATGCAAAATACAGAAGGCAGGTGGTAGAGGCCTCCTTTTTACATATTAGTTAGTATTTTAGAGTCTCCCTTCAGGATAGGAGAAAGCCGAGTGTCTTTTTTTTTTTTTTGTGCATGAGGATGACCTGAGCCCATTTTTCTCACCTCCTCAAGATACACTTTGATTGTGGATTCCCACCAGTCCCTTCTATTTAGTTTTTCCATGTAGATTAATATTTTCAATATTCTTGTTGAAAGAATGGGCATGACCTATCAGCTGGACATTAGAGAGGTCCATAAAAAAGGTCTTTGAAGAGCACTTGCTGAGCTTACCCAGACAACCCAATGTTTTAATTCAAATGTGGTGAATTTA
Organism: Pterocles orientalis; assembly: GCA_011057875.1. Taxonomy (NCBI): domain Eukaryota; kingdom Metazoa; phylum Chordata; class Aves; order Pterocliformes; family Pteroclidae; genus Pterocles; species Pterocles orientalis. Next base: position 484,647 of record WKFP01014002.1, on the reverse strand, counting down.
GTGAATGATGTTTGCCATGTTTTCCGTTATTCTGGAAGAGATAGGTTTGAATTTTGTGTGAATTACCTTGGCAAAAAGGACTTAAGAGAGCTGTGGATGCTGAGGTACCTAACTCTTAGCTGCTTAGGCATTTAGTGGAGCCTGTGCTTCTCGTCCCTGTACATAGTATCAGGAATGAGATTGGTGTCCATGGCTGACAAAAGCCAGTATGTGAAGCAAAAAGCTGCCTTTGAGCTAATCAGATGCTTGTCTTGCTGTTTGCAGTGCTTCATTCTCTACAAAAGCCTCGCTTTGCTGCAATAGCAGTTTTGAAAGATCGAGGTAGTGTGATCATTTGAGAAACACATGGTTTTTGTGAAGTAAATAGCTTCATGTCCTGGAGCACTGGAAAGAGGAAGCCTTACTGTTTAGTTATGATGGTGGTGCTGGTGGTGTTTTGCTTTGTTTTTTTTCTTCACTTAGCCATCCATTTCTGATGTAAGCCACTGAACATTCGTAGGCCTTTCTTTCTTTTTTCCTCTTTCTCAATGCCCCCCTGCCCCTTGTATTACCTAACTTTCCCTCCCCCTGCAAGGAAGAGAAGTTTCTCTGACGTGAGATTACTGTCATCTTTCATTTACTTTCCAAATAACCATGAGACAAAGATGGTTTTGTAGGTTTAAACTGTAGATATCGCTACTGACAATATCTGCTCTGGAGCTCAACCTCAAAGCTTGACTCAAATTCTATCAGGTCCTGATTGTGACTGGATTTGATATTGAGGCTGTTTTAAAGGTTGCAGTTTCTATTTATTTCACATAATCTTTCTAAATTGAGTCTTTTCTGTATATATGCACAAATGAAACTCAGAATTTTTCATCTTGATTAGCAGAACATTTTACTTTTTTTTCCAGTTTTGGCAAATGCCATCATGTCACCTAGCCAGGCAATCCTAGGAGAGTTAAAAATAAAAATAATTACTGTTTCATTGCTTTGGTCATAGAACTTTTGTTTTAATAACCTTTTTTTGGTTGGCCATAGAATAAGCAATTTCCTTTCTGAACCTGTCCTCATCCTACCTGTCAGTTTGGTCAGCTTCAAAGCCCAACGGTTCGGTGGTTTGTGGTCCAGCTCCTTGTCATATGTTTATGTCTTCAGATACAGGAGCATCTGTGCTGCCCTTTATGCTTGGTGAAGAATTTCCCCATAAAGATGTGCAAAACTTCCTCATCCATCCTCAAAATCTGATGGCAGCATTACAGATATGGTGCTGAGTACAGCACAGAGAAAATGAGACCTTTGTCTCATGTACATGAACTGTAAGGTCTTTTGCTGTTCATTATTGTGTAGGACTTAACTCAGTGAGACCAGGGTCCATGATTAGTGCTAGAGGGCACTGTAGTAGTGCTGCCATTAGCAAATCAGTCCATCTCAAGGCTGATGAAAACTATAATGTTGAAACAGAAGTTTCACAAATAATAATGTGTGCTTTATTTCCTACCTGTTTTTTCTTGTATTTATTATTATACCTTGAACTAAAAAGCAAAATAACTTTTTAGAGTAAGGATTAGTCCTTGTTTGAAGGATGAGTGCAATACTTAATTATCTGAAAAAACGTGTTGACAAGCTATTAACCCTTCTGTAAGTGGTAATCCAAGTATCACTGATGTTCTCCAGTACTGAGGTATGCAAAGAAAGTTAAAACTGTATTTTCCAAGGGATTAAAAGTTTAAACCATTGCAGTTTTCTGAGCTGTAAGATACCTCACATTTTGTTTTGCTGATGACGTACTTTCTTTTTTCTATAGTCTAATTAATGTACAGATACATCTTCAATTCAAGATGTATTTAATATCATTCAGAAGTATATTTAGTCTTAATTACTACATATATGTGAGAAAATATTAGTAATTGATAGTGGTATAGCTTTGATGCAAAGTAACATCTGTAGATACTTCCATTTTTGTTAGCTTATTTTACCTTACAGATGGAATTCATGGTTTAGTTGTATGTTTGTTCTTATTCCTTTAAATTCATGAAAACTTTACTTCTGTAGCTGTGGGTAGTGTAATAGTTTTCTGTTCTAAAAAATGTACATAAAAATTCTGGACATCATGACCAGAAAAGCCACATTAGAGACACTTTTTTTTTTTTAACTGGACTCTTCATAGCCTTACTGTGATGTTGGGGTCAAAGGAAGTTGATTTATAATTTAGGACAGTAGCTTAGAAATTAAGTCCATGAGCCGTTTTGATCACGGAGAGCTCTGGGTGTAATGTGGAGGCCTAGGACAACCAAAGTGATCGTTTTTAAGTCAGAGTAGAAGAACACTTTTCCTATGGCTTGTTTGGCTTTCGAGTGTTTGTTAAATGGTCTACACCACTAAACTTCATAACAGCATCCTTCTTAAGACAGGCTAATCTAGAGGGTACTTTTCCCTAGGTCACAGATGGTAGGGAAAACTGCTGAATTTTTAAGTAGTTTATCCAAAGGCATCTGGGAAACCTTAAGGGAGATGTATTAAACAGAATGTTCTACCTTGGCCTTTCTGCTTTTATCTCAGAATGGTCTCTTTCCCTAACTTTGATGCAGTGTTTATGTAACTTACATAGCTCCCATAGTAAGTCTTTTTTTTTGATGTTAACTTACTGTGATACCTCTGTTCAGTTTAACTGTGGTTCTTAAGAGACTCTCTGTGTTAAGAGTGAAGTCTTGCACTTGGTGTTTCTTGGGTGTTAATCAGTGTCCTAGAAAGTCTGAGAACTTGCTGGAAACATAACTTGTAGCCAATTGTGTCAAATGTAATCTGTGATACACAAAGCAGTGTCGTGAAATCCGGGGTAATTTATGAATTCATATCTTGGCAGGAGAATGTGTCCCTTGCTGATATTTTGTCACTGCGGGAGAGCTGTCTTACTGAGCAAGATATTTGGGCAATTTGCCTGGAGTGTTGCCATTCTCTGAAGAGCATTGCCCATTCTGCAATCTTCCAGACGCTCTGCATCACTCCTGACACTTTGGCTTTTAACACCAATGGCAATGTATGCTTCATGGAACAGCTCAGTGGTAAGTATTTGTGTGTCAAGGCCATTTGTTTTAGAACTATGGAACAGCCATACTGAGGGACTGTAGTAAAGCATTATATTCTATTATTAGGACTTGCGATTAAAGAGAAAACAAAAACTTGTTTAGGGATGGGTGAGTATAGGTCCATATGAAACTACAGGCTCAGTTTTGTGATTGATGAACAAAGGCTTTTGTGAATTTGCTTACAAGATTCTTCCTAGTTATTTTAAGGCTAATTTATCCCTATTTAAACACTGTAGTTTATGAATTTGTGTATCTGTGTGCACAAGTCTTTACCTATGTAAGGCACATTCTTGATCTCTTCCAGTTCTCTTTTCATGTATAGGTTCTATTTCTAGAGAAATCTGATATAGAATGTATCTTGATGGTTGTGGCCATAGAGAATGAGGCAATTCTAGTGCATATTAGCTGTTAGTAAGGAAAGCTCTGCCTTGAATAAAGGATTATTATTTTTTTTAAAGTCATGATTTTTAGACTAGGCAAATGTGGTGACTGACTGAGAAATTAATTTTAATATGCTAAGAAAACCAGTGTGTAGTAGCATGTAAGATCTTCAGGTATTATAGCAGATGAATGGGGGGATGCTTAACTTATAGAATTACTTTTGATTTCAGCACAGACAGAAAAGCATGTTATTGTTGCTGTTTCATTTTCACATGACTCATCTCAAGAGACTTTGTCTTGAGCCTGTTAGGGATACTATAAAACAAAACAAAAAACCCAGCTCTTACTCTGTAGTAATTTTAAAACTATGTCAACTTGTAACTAGAAGAGCCACTGTAGACCATATATGCACTACTTGGGTTTTTATGTTTTCTTTAAGCTAATTTATTTATAAATCCATGGGAGAATAAGCGTTTATTCTTTTAGTCAAAAACTAGATCACAGTATTTAAAAAAAATAGGGTAATGAATGAATCAATATGTGCTGCCTTTAGCATTAAAGATAGTATTTTAAATAAGAATTTAACATCATACGATGTAATTAATAAAGATGAAAATATATCTTCATTATTGTTGTGGTGTTTGTTTTGTGCTTAAATTCCTCAAATATATGTGAGTCAACTCTTAGTCCCATGTTAAGGTAATGTGGAATCAATTTCCTGTATTTTAAAGAAATTAAAGAATTTAACTTGAAATTAAAAAAAAGAGGGGGAAAAAAGCTGGCTTTGTGTTCATAAGGGTGTATGAAAGACTTGTTGAAGAGGATAAATCTAGTAGATGAATAATGCCCCTCAACTAAGATCTTTGCTTGTAGCTGGGAGAGAAAAAAAATCAATTTCTTAAATGTTTTAGTCTAATTGAATAGCTGGCAAACAGTTGATCCAGGAGTTTTCTGTGTTTAAGTGCTTAAAATGTGGGATAACAAAGTCCCATGCAAAGCAAATGTGCAAAGACTTTGTTCCCTGAAGTCATGCTAGTCTCTGAGGAAGACTTTTCATTAGTTCTTTAAAGAAAGTTGTGCTTTTCCTAGGAATGCAAAAAGTTATGTATATGTTCATTTAACACACACTCAACTGTGTCTTTGACTCTTCCTCTTTCTCTCAGACCTTGTTACTATCTGCATAAAATATAGTTTGTTAGACAGGCACTTGGGGAGGTTGTCCCTTTTGCTTCCCTGTAGTTGCTGCCTATAGATATTTTCTTCCAGAAGAAAATTTATAAAAATTGTAACCTCTGGATTTGCTTGCCAGGGAGAGAAAATGAACAGCCTGTCTGCTTTAGTAGCTAGTTCTGCTTCTTGCAGGTTCTTTGGTTCAAAAGTTACAAATGTTCAATAGGATGTTCTGCCAAGGGCTCTGATATCTTTTTGTCTCTTCAAATCAGAGAAATTTCCATTGTAAACATTATATTGAAAGAATACATTGGACTTTACCAGTGATAAAATGATATGCTTGTACAGCCTTTAAAGTCTTCTGTCATAAGATAGGGAAAAGGTAGTGGGGAGATGAAAAGAAGGAGCAGTAGTCTCAGGGCTGGGCGGGGAGCACAAAACATCTGTCCATTAGTTCCCTCCCACTTCTGCCCTGCCTCCCCCCCACCCAAGTGTCAGGAAAAAAATGTGGTGGGGTGGGAATGCAGAATTAGTTGTGTACTCCTCTTTTTAGTGGGAAGGTAGAATTGGGAACATAGTAGGGAACTGTAAATCAGTTAGTGGCATCTGGATAGTCCGCCATGCCAGGTAGTTGCAATATATTGATAGGTAAAAAAAGTCCTCTGTAGTGCTTTCTGCCATGTAACTGAGTGTAGTATCCTCGCAATACAAGAGCTTTCCATTTCACTTCTTAAAAAAAAAAGACACAAAACTTTTAGTGCTAAAGTTATGATGACTGTGTTACACCTGTGAGCATACTTTTTGCTTCTCCCTGTTGAGCAGGGAAAGTTATAGTCTGTGCTTATAAATTATCTTAATTATCCATTGGCTTCACAGAAGGATTGACTTAGGTGAGTTGAATATGTACGTGAAAAGTAGGTTTTTAGTCAGGCATTTTTTTTAATCCGCTGGTGTTCTTTGTTGGGGTCGTGTGACCTCAGTACAATGTGATACTAGGCATTCTTGGATGCAGCAGTTAACACTGGTCTCACTTAAGATGTGCCTCCCTTCCACCTCTTCACTCGGACGTGGCTGCTGCATAGCTCAGTTCTCTGCTAAGCAGCACACAGGTGGGGAGTGTGTTTCCTCAACTGTTATCATAATTAAAACAGACTAAGCAGAAAGGTCAAGGTTCTAAGATGGCCTGTAGATGAAGAAGCAATTAGCTGTTCAGGTTGGTTTCGCTATTTGAACCCTTATCCCCTAGGTCTGCAGTGGAAAGTAGGGAATGGAAATGTCCCTTTAATCAAATCAAACTTGCAAGCAGCACCACCTTAGGTGATAACTTGGTCCAAACGTAAATGTTTAAAGGCAAGAAGTGGTTAGACAGGATAAATGTGTTTCTTTGAGGGTGTTTTATCTATATGCATAGTTTCTCTCATATCAGATATGAGTGTATTATTAAATTTGTATCAGCAAATTGGTTTGTTTTTTAAACAAGGCTACTAATGTCTAATCTGACACGTTTCCTTTTGCTTTCAAAGATGATCCAGAGGGTGCCTTTGTTCCACCAGAATTTGATATCACCGGTAACACTTTTGAGGCAAGTTCATAAATTTATCTGTAAAATAGAGGAAGGTTTAATCATTTTAGTATTTCTGGCAGTACCAAAAGCTTAGCATTCTCAATGTATAGCTTTAGCACTTTTAAAGTTTGAATAGTAAATTTGTGCTGTTTAAATATGTTTTGTGGAAATAAAAAGTAGACTTAAAATGCTATAGTAGTTTGCTGTATAAACATTTGTTCACTAACTGTTAAAAAGTGAGAATCTGTTTTGTCTGAATAATGTGTTGCTCTAAACCACAGCTGGTCTGTGTTATGTTCACGGGTGTACTTCACTGGTTACATTTGCTTGTTTGGGGACTAGCCATGAACTTTTATGACCAAATATAAAATTTGTTTGCTATCCTCTTCAATAAAATAATTCATAGAAGGGTAATCAGCAATTTTCTTTGATTTAATGAAGAAACAAATTACTATCTGTTGCTTTACAATGCACAAATGCTCTACATTGTTAAATTAAATTAGATTTAAATTGTTTATACTAATTCATTAGCCTCCCAAGTCAACCATCTCATTGCATGCTGCAAGAGTGCTTGCTTGCTTAATATCCTTTTCTTTAATACAGTATTTTTTCTGGCGTGTATTCTTAGATAATTCAAATGCTTTAATTAGCAACATGTTCTGTTCAAGGTATAAAAAAAATGATTCTGTTTCTTTATAGTTCAATACAAATACTTTTCACGTTTTGTGAAAGTAGTCATGTTAATAGGTCTCTCTATTTCCTTGGGGGAAGGGGGGAGAAAGGATAAGTGAACCTTGGAATTGTGTAGTACTACAACCTGAAAACAAGAAGGCAGAAAGAGTAGTATTATAGAATATGAAGTAGTATAGTCTTTGAAGATTAGAGAAGCAACATTTTTCCCTGTTATTTGTTAATGTAGTTATATAGGCCAACAGAGCTCTAGTGATTTTGTTCTTGCTCTCCCTGCCACCTCCAGGCTGTTTTTTTGGGGGTCTTTGGGGACTGAAAGCCAATGTGGGTAGGGGGTGGTTAGGAGGTGACCAGCATCACATGTAAACTTGGCAACGGTAGTAATCTTTATATTCAGGTGTAGTTGAGGAAAGCAAGTCCCAAAGTCACCCAAAGGTGACTATTTTTTTATTTCTTTCTTTTTGATGTGCTTCTGAAGCTGGGCTTAAGATTGTACATAACTGTGTTCTCCATCCCTTGCCCCTTAACAAGTCTCCAAGACTTAACACTGTAACACTTGGAAGATTTTTTTTTTTAGTTATTTGCTCCTCTGGCAAACTTGCATTTCCTGCCAACCCTTTCTCCTCCTCTAGGAGCTGCTGAACTCTTAGGCGTATAGCAAATAGATGCACTGAAAGGCCATTGTATCCCTCTTGGACAAAACTAATCTGTGTACAGGTTTATTATTTAACTCTTCTCTTTTGGCAGTACTTACAAGCCTGTTAGACCCCAGTGAATCCCAATACCAAGCACAGCACAAACAACAATTATACAGTCAGTGAAAGCTGTTTGAGTCAGGAGTGGCTCTGCGCATTGACCCTTTTACTTTTTTTGTGGAGGTCGATGAGGATAATATGAAGGTCACATTTGTGTGAAAGGAAGTCAACATGCTCAGCCTTGTCTACTGTGAAGTAGGGTAAGGGCTGGGTTCACTGATTTCTGTCCACTGCTCCTATTTCTTTATCTAGCAGGTTGGGGAGCCTTGCAAAGCAGGGAGAACAGTGCTACAACAGTGTCCTGTTGCCTCAGCTGTTTCTAATTGACCATCCTAGGGCAATGCACAGGACTGAAAAGCTAGGGCTTTCCATTTCATTGTGGCAGAGGTATATTGCTTTACTCTGGGATTTGTGGGTGTTTTGTCAGACAGCTATGGGATTCTGAGTATTCATGGAACTTTCAAAGCTTTACTTCTTACTGCTCATAGAGTTTGGTTGAATTTTAAGTACTTTAGTACCAGATCAAACTCTGCCAGGGATTCCATGCTGACCTCGGCTTGCTTTTGCTTTTGCACTTTCTAAGACCTATAGTGGGTTAATCTTTATGTACTTGTTACAAGGGTTTTATAATATTGTAATCTTGCCAAGCTAGCTGTTTCCTTCTTGGTGCTAATACTTCCAAGTATTTTTCAAAGATACTGATACTTCTGTCTATCCCCTCACCTCTAGTTGTAACCTCCTACTATTCAGTAGCAGAATAGCACTGGTTTAGGTACATCTCTCTGAAGAAACCCTGGGCCCTTCTGCTTTTTTAGTATAATGAGATTCTTTGTACTGTACCAATAAACTGACCTTTTTACAGGGGTGTCTAATCTTTTGTGTTACTGCTTGCTCCTTCCTTGGTAAAGGCCTTACTCTGTTGTTTTTTGTTGAAGGAGTATTTTTGCACCTGCTTAGTATGCTTTGCTGAGAACAATGGGAAGTAGTGTTTGTACTGAAACTGTCCAATTTCAATATAAAGAAAAAAGTTAGTATTGAAACTACTGATCATGTTTAGGATAGCCTTTGATAGCTGTTACTCCAGTGTCAAAGCTCAGCTGATTTAAAATACTTATGACAGCCAGAGGATTTTCTTTGATTTGAATATGACTGACTTTGTCTTCTAAAATGGAAGTACACAATGAAGTTTCTATAGCTACTGGATGACTTCTTCTTTAAGCTCTTTTAAAAAAAAATCTGTCAAAGCTACAGTTATTTTGACAAGAGATGTTTTGTTTCCTGCTTGGTGAATTACTGATCCAGACTTCTAGCGGAATTGTGACTCCAGTCTAATTAGTTACTAAACTTAGATGGCACTCACAAGCACACGAGGGTAATAGCCACAGGAAACAAATTGAATGCATGACTGTCCTGGTGCCCGAAACAACATTACTAAAAATTTCAGTTTCTAGTCGGAATTTCAAGTAGTGAGAGATCTAAAGCTTCATCCAAATTATAGTGCACAGGACTGAAAAGTAATTGAGTTCATGTGGTTTATTTTAGACTTGTGCCTTGTTTCCTGACCTGCTCCCCATTTGTAAAGTGGGAATAATAACACCAACTTTAGTTACTGTTGAGAGTATGAAGGTAAAAAGTAACCCTTCAGGGAGCCATCAGCTTCAGTGTCAGGTGTAGAATAGACTTTTTAGAAAGATGTTTAGAAGGAAGTAGCTGTGAAGCGGGCTTTTGGTGCTAACAGTGCAGTGTGGCTGAGCTTTCTAGCTGATGACTTCTTTAGTGCTGCCACAGTTCCAGCCTGTGGGATTGGAGGAAGGACTGCAGTTTCTGAAGGTCTTGAGACCTTGAAATGACTGTGTTGCTAAGCAGTTGGAGCAACAATTAATAGGCTAGTTTTGTTATGTACTCTACTTCCTGGTGTAAGCGCTGTCACAGTGCAAGGGCAAAAAAAGGCAGCCAAGTCTTTAGCTGGTCTCTAGGACAGCATTGGACTAAAATAGAGAATCTCCTGGGTATCTGTGTTCATTTTTTTCCTCTGACTTTGCTATCTCCTTACCAACTTCTGTTACCATTGTGTCCTAGTAACTGCACTGGTAAGGATTGGTGCTGCAAATAAAGAGAGGGAAACAAGAGAGAAACTTTAGAGTTATGATCTATACTGTGACTCCAAAGAAAAGGTGGATTTCTATACCGTATACTTCACTTTTATTTTTAATGCATATTCAAGTATGTGATATGGCTGTGCTCAGTAAAAGCTTTCTGATGCCTAAAGCCGTTACTTGCCTGCATTGATGGAAAGATCTCACTGTCTGCTTCTCCTCTAAGCTGGACGGTGTGTCTGTATTTGCTGTAGCAAGTACTGACCACTTTTGTGTTCTCATTGCCTCTTGAGCTAGAAGTCAGTTAGAAACGTCCTGAGTATAAAGACTAGCCTTTAATTTTGTAATGTTTTGCTAGTATGCTACTGTAGAGAGCAGTATAGAATGTGAATTTTTCTGTTCTAGAAGAACATTGAGACTGAGATGTGAAAAATACCGTTTTGAGGCTTCTTTTAAAATTTGCTCTCTTGACTATATGCTGGGTTTATCAATCAATTAATCTTAGTGTAAACTAATAGTGAGTCTTGATTCCCTCCTCTAAATAGGAAGAGCTTTAACCTTTTCCTAATGAAAATGGTTTCTATGTTGTTGTCTTGCCCTGGGCAGTACAGTGCTAGACTTGTGAAATTTGACCAATGGGAGGCCCAACAAGAATATTAGATATTGGTGAGTTTATTAATAGCCTTATTTCTGTCACTACAATACAAGTTTGCCTCAGGTTAAAAACATTGGCTGTCTCAAACCAGTTTCAAATAGCTATTTGTCTGCATCACAAAACTGCCATTGAGTCTGATACAGAGGTCCATTGATGTAGAACCCCACATTTCTAAGATATGAGCTTTCAGTGAGATGAAGGACTGATGTCTGCCATATGTGAACTTGCATTTATCATCTTTTAATAATGTGGCTATTCAGTTTTGCTTGTTCCAGTGAACCTCTGTAAAAGAAATCAATGAATTTTCAGTCTTTGCCTATTTTTTTTATACCTAAAGCAGACTGGGTAACGCTTCTATTTAATGGCTTCTTTCATTATTTAGTGCTAAAATGCTGTAGTCAGAAACCTCAGTAAGCAGCAGGATTAAAACCTTTCAGAAATAAAAACTGAAAAAAGTGATACAGAGTTGAATATTACCTTGAAGAGAAAGGGGAAATACGGGATAGAGAATGGGAAGAAAGCGAAGTTCACACTTCTCTCTGTTTTCTCATCTAGAACTTGTTCTTGCTTTTTGCTATCGTAGCAGGAGTGAGGTATGCTGATCTCTCAGCTGGGAGAGAATCAGACCGAGAAAAAGTTGAACACTCTCTTGTCTCTCTGCTAAAATGTGACCACTGTCAACTTGCGATTCTCAGTGGGTTATAGTTTATATTATAAAAAAAATTTCGAAGTGTTTCAACAACCTTAAAAATAAATATTCTATACAAAGTGGCATAGCTAGTACAAATAGAAAAGACAAGCTAAAAATGTATTGCCTTTTTAAAAAAACCTGAATAGTCAAGATTCACATGGCTTACTTGTATGAAATGTGGCAATGCAGTTTGATTGGTATATTTTATATACGTACAAATATTTTATATGCATGTAAAAGCATGGGTTTAAATGCCAAATGAAATCTGCTGTTCTAGGGAATAAATAAAGGTTCAGGGTGTATATATGTTGGTCCTACTGAAGAAAACTGAGCTGACAGTTTGGTGCTGCAATATTTCTCAATAGTTGATCATTACTGGGCTAGTGCTCAGGTCTCAGCTGTTGGTCCTTCTCTAAATGTGAAAGCCTTCATCTTTCTCCCAGATCAAAACAGCAAAAAGTATAAAGGAAATCTTGCCTTTGCCACTTCCCTGATCTTCTAAAGCAGTAGCTTTGGATGTTGTGAGATTATCTCTATCGTTCTATTCTTTCTTTAGCTCTTGGTGTAGGGTAAAAAAAGAAAACTTTTTACACATTCTCCTAGAGGAGTTTTTGGTTTAGTTTTTTATCTGATGGGGGAAATAAGTCTTTTGAAACACCTAGTGCCTTTTTTCTTGAGTTCTGTTTCCTTCAATTTCATATAGCCTCCTCTTGAGACTAATTCTACTTAACAGCAGCAAGGCTTGTCATCAGTAGATGGTAACTTATCTCCTCCTGTAGTTTAAACCATTCTATCTTCTGAGTGATATTTAAAACTATCTTTTTCTTCAGTGACAAAAATAAATTACTTTTATTTGGTTACCTGTGGCTCTACTGTGCTATAGAAGAGGAAATGGAATCTTCCTGCTCTTGCTTTTATTTACATCATTGGCCCAAATGAGGTTCCATTCAGGAACTTAGCACTGAGCAAATGTCACCCCTTAGTTGCTTTACACAAAGAACTAACCAGAGGAAGAACATGAGGCCAACAGGATATTTTTTTTTTACAGTAGTCTTATTTTTTCCTTTCTTTAATGTGTAGAATATCTTAAAGTTTATAATTTGGTTACCTCAAAAACCTACAGTCTATTGCTTAGTTCTGAAGTTGGGCTTGCAAGGTTGTCATGTTGGTCTCTTCTAGCTGTCTTTTTGAGCATGCATGGTATTTTTACAGTTTTGTCTGTAAATCTGAAACAAAAGTTTTCACAGACTGACTTCTGGTTCTATTAGGAATAGTCTCTCAGGCAGAAAGATGTCCTCAGAAGGTAAATGACTGACTGTATGGGTAACCTGCTCAGTCAAAATATGTAGTATTTTAGGTTTCTTTCTTAGGTGGCTATTAGGTTCCTGTAAGAAGTCATTATTAAAGCTAAGACATATATTTTCCTTAAGACTGAGGAAGGCTATCCTCTGGTCTACAGAAGCATTTTTCAGATAAGCTTATTAGAGGATTTTTGGTTTTGTGATTGAAAGATTGGGAGTGAAAACAGAACCTGGTGTTCTGTCTTAAAAGAGTTGGTTCTTGTGGTAGTTGAAGTTTACTCTTTTAGAAGCCTGAATTGTTGGATAAATTTGCAGATAGTTCCCATCATGACAAAAATCTGTGGAAAAGGGGACAGATTGTTTTCTCCTGTTATGCTTCTATGGTGTCATAAAAATCTAGGCTTCTTAATGTTAAAGATGCACAAATGTTTTGGATCAGTTGTATATCTCCAGTTTGAGGAGTTTATCTCTGGCATTGTCCAAATGCCTCTTAAACACTGACAGACTTGGGGCATTGACCACCTCTCTAGGAAGCCTGTTGCAGTCTTTGACTACCCTCTCTGTAAATAAGTGCTTCCTAATGTCCAGTCTAAACGTCTCCTGGTACAGCTTTGAACCATTCCCATGAGTCCCATCACTGGATCCCAGGGAGAAGAGCTCAGCACCTCCCTCTCCACCTCCCCTCCTCAGAAAGCTGTAGACAGCAGTGAGGTTGCCCTTCAGCCTCCTTTGCTCCAAACTATACAAGCCCAAATTCTTTAGTGACTCCTCATAGGACATTCCTTCCAGCCCTTTCGCCAGCTTTGTTGCCATCCTCTGCATGTGTTCTAGAACCTTCACAGCCTTATTAGATTATGAGGCCCAGAACTGCACACCGCACTCAGTGTGAGGCTGCACCAATGCTGAATACAGAGGGTAATCACCTCTTCTGACTGTCTGGTTATGTTGTGTTTGGTGTACCCCAAACAGGGATAAGCCTGTTAGTATATATGTACTCCAGGATTCTTGAATTTTTGAGTCCTTGTACCAAGTCTAAAAACAAACAAAAAAAAACAAAACAAAAAACCAAACCAACCCAAAAAAAAAGGAAAAAACCCCACAAAACCAGCCTCTAACCAACCCCCATAAAAAACAAGCCCCTCCAGTTTACATGCCTCTGTTTACATTCCTGATACATAAAATGAGAGCTACCTACTCGTTTGCTGTTTCAGTCACCTACAGCTGTTCTGTGAAAATTAGTGGTTTGAATGCGGTCTTAACAAGATATTACACAGTGAGATAAGTTCAGAAGTGTTTGTCCAGTTTTTTACATTTGCAGTTCTATATATATTCCTTGTAGAAAAAAAAAAAAGGAAAAAGTGTACATAGATTATTACTTTAAAGAAGAGTGAACTGGTTGCTGTACAGCAACAAGTATTTTACATGTCGGAGTCCTGATGTCATTGATTCGTGACATGGTAAAGGAACTGGGATGCTGTTTGTGTTTATTGGTCAATAGTATTCTTAACTGGCAGTGTTGCATTTCAGTTCTTTAGCTCCAAAATGTGGCATAAGCATCCCCCAACACAGGATTGTGAGAAGGCATTACTCAGCTCAGAGTGACAGACTTTACCAGTAGGCATGTTTTTTTAGGTTTAAGATTAAAAAAAAATATTTTTTTTAACAAATAACTTCAATAACTACAGATAACATATTTGCCATACAATTAAAAAAATCTTACATTTATACAGTTAAGAGAAGGCAGAGCTAGCCTGCTGAGCAGGCATATAGCTGTTTCCCAGGTTTCCTTTTTCTATGCCTACAGGGAATAAATTTTGTTAGTTTAATTAAGTGATAAATTAATTACCCGTGGCAGGTAACTTAAAAGCAAGGAGGATAATGTCTGATAAATCATAAGGAGAGTTGTGACACGTGAAACTCAGTTTCAAAGGGAGTTTAAAAAAAACTCACAGCGTTCAAGAAGCTTTAGAGATAAATGTGTCTAACTTTTGCTATCTAACCTCTGAGGTCTTCAGCAGTTTTATTGCAATGTTCTTCCTTACCTGCTGTAACTGTACCTCTGCAGTCCTGCAGGAGAGGAGTCAATTGGTATGCTATTCATCTGTGTTTGGGTGCTGATCTTTGTGATGAAGGGAGCCTGAAAATGGGATGGAAGTGTAACTAACCTGTTCTTAATTTGTCCTTACCCTGCAAACACATGAGTAGTTTAATGCGTATAGCATGGTTTAAATTTGGTCAACTTTCTGTGTATGTTCATCTCCATGTGACTTCTTAAAGGGAAATGGATGTTTACAAAGGTGTCTGCCAGTGGCTCAAGATGTATCTTGGTCTTCACTACATAGTTAAGGTGACAGCTTCTTGAAACTATATTGAGGTCCAGTTGAAAAGTTTGTATTTTCTGACTATCTCTTCTTTTTTTTTTTTTCTCCCCTCCCCTCTGATTGTAACTCTGGATTGACAATATTGCCTTTCAAATTAGTTGCTGCTATGGATGCCGGCAAGTTAGTCTATGGACAGCAAGTCACCTGTGTTTTACATAGCCATATGGAAAGCCAAACATATGGCTGTTAAAGTGTTTTCATGAAGTATGGAGACTGCTGTAAACCTATTGTATGATTTTTTTCATTGGACAAATATGTATGTGCTAGCAAAGAAGGTCTGAAAAACCTGAAAAGAGGTTCATATACAGCAGCTTAAGGAAGTGATTAGAAGTCAAAGTATGCAGAAAAGCTCAGAAAAGTTTGAAAACCAGCAGGTTTTTTCTGAATGTATCAAAACATAGAAATGCTGCCCAAAGTCTCCAATGATTGCAGATGAATAAGATACAAAAGAATTTTTCAAAGAAAGCTGTACCAGAAACACTGTTTCGTTTTTTTAACCCATTATCGTATTGTAGGACCTTCAGGAGGTTCTTACATTGCAACGCTGCTTTACCAAAAGTTTACCAAAATTACCAAAAAATTGGCTCAAGTAAGACCAAGTAACCAAGTTGACGAAATTAGCAGTAAAATAAAGTTCCAGGACCAGACGGTGAAACAGCATTCATAAAAGAGCAATTACTTAGAGTAATATTATTTAGCCTGAAAGAGGATGCCCTGAGGGAGAAGTTATGCTAGAAATCTGTGAAGTGTGCCATGGTGGCAACCATAGAGTGAGTTTTGCCAGCCCTCATAAATGAAGTAGTGGGTGGCAGCAATGAGATGAACACAGGTGGACTCAGACAAGAGGAAATACTTCTTGGTTATGTAGTAAGCTGTGGAAATTCGTGCTGCAAAACATAGATGCAAAAAGCTTGCGTCTGGATAAAGCTTAGAAAAAATCATGGAGATAAAATATTTGTCATGAACCATTATGCCATGAACCATTATGAGCGGGTGTATTGACCTCCTTGAGGGTAGGAAGGCTTTGCAGAGGGATCTGGACAGGCTGGATCGATGGGCTGAAGCCAATTGTATGAGGTTCAATAAAGCCAAGTGCCAGGTCCTGCATTTTGGTCACAACAACCCCTGCAACGCTACAGGCTCGGGGCAGAGTGGCTGGAAAGCTGCCCAGCAGAGAGGGCCTTAGGGGTGCTGGTCGACAGCTGGCTGAATATGAGCCAGCAGTGTGCCCAGGTGGCCAAGAAGGCCAATGGCATCCTGGCCTGCATTGGAAACAGTGTGGCCAGCAGGACTAGGGAAGTGATTGTGCCCCTGTACTCGGCACTGGTGAGACCGCACCTTGAATCCTGTGTTCAGTTTTGAGCCCCTCAGCACAAGAAGGACATTGAGGTGCTGGAGTGGGTCCAGAGAAGGGCAGCGAAGCTGGTGAAGGGTCTGGAGCACAGGCCTTATGAGGAGCAGCTGAGGGAGCTGGGGTTGTTTAGTGTTGAGAAGAGGAGGCTGAGAGGAGACCTTATCCCTCTCTACAACTACCTGAAAGGAGGTTGTAGTGAGGTGGGTGCTGGCCTCTTCTCTAAAGTAACAAGTGATAGGACAAGAGGAAATGGTCTCAAGTTGCACCAAGGGAGGTTTAACCACAATACTAGAAAAAATGTCTTCACTGAAAGAGTGATGAGGCGTTGGAACAGGCTGCCCAGGGAAGTGATGGAGTCACCATCCCTGGACGTGTTCAAGAAATGTGTAGATGTGGTGCTCAGGGATGTGGTTTAGTGAGTTAGGTGGTGTAGGTTGACAGTTGAACTTGATGATCCTTGAGGTCTTTTCCAACCTTGATGATTCTATGATTACAGAAAAGAAGCCCGAAACTACCAGTGAGATTAGAGTGGCATGCTAGGTGAAGTTCCTCAGTTCAAACTGAATGGTATAAACAGAGGTCACTAGAAACCAAAATGTCGTAAAATCTAGGGAGTAGACAACATTCAGTCATAGTATGTGTGATACATGCTCTTTCCAACTGCACTTAAATTTTACTTTGTTCCTTTCTCCTTATGTTGTTGTAGCATTGGTTTTTAGGTGATTGTGCCTGTGAAGCCTTGGTTGTGTTTTGTGATGTAAACTGATCACTTGACGTTCATCTAAGAGCATATTAAAACTTGAAAGCTTTCACTTAGTTGTGAGGCAAATCAAAAGGCAATTTGGGAGTTGAAATACCTGCAATCTTCAGCTGTGAGTGGATTATTTAAGAAAATGTGACCTGTAGCTCCATTTTTTTTAGAAGTCTTTTGGCAAAGAATTTTTTCAGACAAAGCTAAGCAGCAGCTGTAGTTAGAAGGAACAAACCCCAAGTATTGCTTTGGTTGAAAATGTTGTTTTTCCAGCATTTGCTACCAATTCAAGATAGAGTATGTTTTGTGAATAGTCTACAGCGGTTTAGCGTTTCTACCACATTCTGTAGAATAATTATCTACCATTCAAAGTGTCAAATGAATAAAAAGCTAATATTTAATACAGCACCTTCTAGTAATTACTGGTATTCAGAAAGGTGTTTAGTCCTTTTGTAATGAAGAAAAGTATTAAAAATAATGGGCCTATTTCCCTTTCATTTTGTTGCTGAAGAGTATTGCTGTCTGACTTTCTTTTTGCATAAAAATAGTGCATTTTAGAGTACATTGAAAAAGATGTTGGTAAATATTGAATGTTTTCTCACAATAGTAATTTTCTCAAGCATTAGCTTGAATTTGTTTATGAAACTTTAAGCTTTATAACACCACTGAAACTTTCATTTGCAGAACCTCTAAATGCTTTGAATTGTGAAAGGGTAGAAACATATGTATGTGTGCAGCTATCTAAATAAAAAAAGAAAAAACTGCAAGCTTAAATAAGGGTCACATGAATTTCAAAACCAAGAATTGTCTTATGCTATTCATGTAGCTTATCATTTAGTTAGGAATAATCTACAGGATGTATTAGTTCTATTATGGTCTGTCTTTTTCAGTTTTGCTGAAGACCTACATTTCTGAACTCAGTGAAATCTCAATACAAAATGTAAATGGTCATTATTCATAATTGCAGTATGTTAAATGCTTATGCAGTCACTATTCAAAAGCTCTTTTGTTGGCTTTTTTCTGTAGTGTTTGCAAGTGCGAGTTCCTCTAGAAGCTTAGTTCTTTAGTCCTGCCAAGCAGTAGCGTAACAGAGCCTCTGTCACACTCTGTGTGTAGGCTTGGAACTTTTACTTTCTCTCTTAATCTTTTGATTTGCAGATTTTAAAACTAGAGTGAATCATTACTGTCCTCTGATTTAACTTTCTGTAATGTTAAATGGTCATACAATTGCATGCAGCAAGCCAAGTAACTTTTGAAACTGGCAGAAGTCTTTCTGAATATATTTTACTCATTATATAAAATTTTAACATGATGGCAGAAGCTGTCCTCTCCCTTGCTAAGTGCTTCCAGTACTTAGCCTGAACATTTTAAAAATACACAGTATCTTCACCTTTTGAATTTTTATCCAGTTTTGATGTTTTGGTGGGTGGTTTGTTTGTTTGTTTACTTTTGAGTCTTGTTATGGCTTTTTGTCTTGGAAACCACCCTAGTATTAGAAATTATCTTGTTTTGAAGCTACTTGTATGATTAAGACCTTCAAATTTTTCTCTGAAATACATGAGCTCCCTTGTCCTGTTACTGAAAGACTCAGGATCTCAAATCATACTTGGGATTTTTCTCAGACATCTTTTTGTCATGTTGCCATTTTGGTTTTTAAAGAGTATGTTATTTCCATGATGGCTTTCCCAATGATGCGTCCAATTAAGATTTTAGCTGTTATTCTTGTTATGTTTGCTAACTTTGGGCTAAAAGTAGATGTACTTTCAAAGACCAGATCTGGAGATCTGGTTTCCTAATGTGAATTCTTCCATTTTCCCCCATCCTTTTTGAAGCTGATACTGTAGTGCAGTCTTGCCAGCACAGTCTCTGTATTTTTTGTAATAAGTTACATTTAGTCATTAACTTTAACTTAAATGTCTCTTTAGGAAATGTGGAGAGGTTGTTTTGGGTTTTGGGTTTTTCATCTTTCTTGAAATGCATGCTATTTATCAGCTATTAATATTATTATCCTGTAATGCAAAAGTTCCTATAATTCAAAAACTATTCTCCTTAGCTAGGTTCAAAACAGGTGTGTTTTTTTGCTGTCCTTTCCTATTTGTTACTCTTCTTATAACATACTAAAAAAACTTAGCTTAGTTGTGAGATTGTTTTCATTGAGAGAAGTCCCTTGTAGTGAGCATTAGAAATCTTATGCTTATGAATTTGCTTTATTTATTGCACTTACAATGTTGCTTTCCTTTCCCGGAAAGTGGAATTTTCTTCCTAAGCCTAAACTCTGTAATAAGTAGAAGCAGATTTGATGCATATACTTGGGGAATGCCCCACCTAGTGGTGGATCACAAACTCCTTCTCTCGTTGCTCCGGTTCAGACAGGAGACTTCAGGCTACCTTGCAATCTACCATGTTACGCGCTCAGGAAATTATGTAAATAGCTGGATTTTCTTTCCCCTTTTTCCTTTAGGGGTGCCAGTAGTGGTGCTTGGAGAGCTCTGAGAGGGGAAAGGTAAAAAAGAGATTTACTTTAAAGAAGGTTTCAAGTTGAAAAAAATGTTGACGTGCCAAATAAACGTTTTGACGTAAGAAATTAATTACAGGCTATGGTGATTGAAATGGCCATCTTCAAAACTGTCTTTCCTGGGTGTCAGAAATTAAATATCTCAAAAGAACAATTTTCTGTGCAGGGGAGGGAAATTCTTTATTCAATGCGAGACTGACCTTTCGCTTATACAAAATGGAGTGAACTCCTTTAAAACAAGACAGCAAAATGGAGGGAGTGGAAGCCTGTACACCTGCATCTCAAAGACTAGTTCTTTTAAAGGCAGATTAGGGGATATGAGTTATACCACACAGTGAACAGAAATTAATTGGAAAAAGTAGGATGAGATAACATGTTGCTCTGCTCTTTCTTTTGTGTGTCCTATTATGTCCACATCCATCTTCATGTGGATGAGGAAAACTTGTCAAAGTCAAATTTTTTTGTTCCTTCAAAGTAAAGTTCCTCATCTTCCTCTCCTGCTTTTGGAGTTGGTATTTCAGTTGTAGATAATGAGATTATATTCAAATATGCTTTCTTATTTTTCTGTCTTGTAAGAAATACTTTAATTCTTATAAACTTCTCACTGAGAGAAGACTAGATAAATTCATGTTTATTCTTATGCATTGTTTATTTGGAATAGGTACTACATTCTATAGATGAAATAAAATTCTGGGGAATCACACACATCTCTTGGAGCAGCTTAAACATGTAGGTAGTGTCCAAATGATAAAATAGCCTTCAAAGTGATGCCTGTAGACACATGTAGAATAACGCTTTTGAACTAAACAACAAAAAAAGAGGAGGCAGGAACAAGAATCTCCTCCATCCATATTCTAGTTCACTGAGTTTTCCAGTGGAGTATTCTGTTTGCTAAATGCCAAACAAGGAAAAAGAGGTATGTCAAGTAAATTTATAATTTGAGGTAAACTGGTTTTAATTCTTACTTCATGGCTGCAGCCTGTCTCTTAATGTTAGCTGTTAAGGACACGCCAAGTGTCAGAACATTATCTGTTTCTGGAGGCTGAGTCTTGGTTGCTCTTTCTCCCTCCCCTCCCCACCCCAAAGTATCATCAGTGGAGCTTGGTGTCAGTTTTATAGTGGATGTCCAAGTCTAAAAGCAAGTCTTCTTAATAAAATAATTCTTCTACCCATTCCTGATGTTAGGTGTGGTATAGGGGGGCTGAAATTGGTTATTCTGTTCAGAAGTTCCTTCTGAATTCAAAGATGTCCCCACACTGTATGACATTATTTCATCTGGTATTCTGACATTGTTTGGTCTGCATAGTGTACATCCATAACTTCTACATTATGAATTTTTCCTCCAGCTCTTAGAGGAGTGATTGATTTCTTTCTTTATTAAAGTCAATTTGTGGATCAGAGGTGTTGTCACTTGTTGCAGATCATATGAAATACATGGAATAATTTGCTAATATCGAGTATATTAAACTACCACAGTACAATGTTACATTTATACATAAAAGTTCTTTAAATAGAGCTGTATTACATTTTTAAGAGTTTGTTTCCTTGTTCTTTTGTAACTTTATTTCAGTTTTGTGTTATGCTGTCCATTGAGAAATGCAAAATGACATAGCTCACTGAAACAGAGTACTTCATATCAAAGTAAAGGAATAAGTTCTTGTCTCGGGTCAGGACCACCACCACGTGGTCGCGACCCCCCCCTACCCCTCCCCTCCCGGTAAGATGGGAAAGGGTAGGAAAAAAAAAAAAGGAACCTCGTGAGTTGAGATAACGACAGATTTTTAATAACACCACACAAGGAAAAAAGAAGAAAAGAGAATATAACAATAAGACAAGGTATAAAATACAATGGAAACACTGATACAATGAATATCTCACCACCGGGAGCTTCACAAAACCAACCGGCCCCGTCTCCCACTACCCTTCCCCTCAAAACCCGGGCATGACGTCAGCATGGTATCGAATATCCCTTTGGCTATACCCACCTCCCAGCTTCTGTGAGGAATTAGCCTATCCCAGCTGGACCCAGGACGTTATCCACCCCTTATTCTATACCATCTGCGTCATGCCCAGATCCACAGATATCATTGCTGTGGCATGCAAAACAGGATTCTTTAACGATTAGTATTATACAGATTTCTCACCCAAAATCAAATCCCCTTGAGGTACACATCGGGCTTCCCCATCCTCTTGCATCACCCACCAAGTGCACCCAGGTCCTTGAGCAAAAGCAATCCCACGAATGGGTTTACCTTTGCCCG
>WKFP01014002.1:427836-460832 GCA_011057875.1 Pterocles orientalis | reverse complement strand
CCCCCCCCCCCCCGGTAAGATGGAAAAGGTAGGGGGAAAAAAAAAAAAAAAGGAACCTCATGAGTTGAGATAACGACAGATTTTTAATAACACCACACAAGGAAAACAGAAGAAAAGAGAATATAACAATAAGACAAGGTATAGAATACAATGGAAACACTGATACAATGAATATCTCACCTCCGGGAGCTTCACAAAACCAACCAACCCGTCTTACCCTTCCCCTCAAAACCCGGGCATGACGTCAGCATGGTGTTGAATATCCCTTTGGCTATACCCACCTCCCAGCTTCTGTGAGGAATTAACCCTATCCCAGGACCCAGGACAGTTCTACACTGTTCCTTTCCACTGTTCAAAAGCTTATGAAACAGTCTGGGGGAAAAAAAACCCAAACCTTAAAACCATCTTCATAAATTCTTGGATGTCGGGGGAAGGAGTTTTGGTTAAATTTCTTCCACAGACTGGAATATACTAAAGTATAAATCTAGTAGTTTGGGGTTTTTTTTACGCAGTTGCTGCCGTTCCATCTCAGGCAGGCTACTAAAGCTGTTAATTTATACCTAGTTAGTTTTGTAGCAAGTTAATTTGTGTGGACTGTGAGCCTATCATCCTCTAAACATTTATTTATAGGAGTGTACTCCCTTTGTGAATAACTGTATTTGTCCAGGGTGTAGTTCATTTTCTGCAGCTGAAATACGCATGGGTGGGGGTAGTAGTAAATTCAGGAAGTATGAAGAAATAACTGTCTTCCCGTCACCTTGTTAAGTGGGTTATTTGCTCAGGCTTCATACTTTCTCGTCCTTTTGTCAATTTAGTCTGTTTTATTTTACAAAAAAAAAAAAAATCATGCCAATCTGAACAGTGGTTCAGTAGGGCTACTGCCACCAAGTGGGTTATAGTAGCTTAATGTGGTAAAGGAGGGGAGGTGGAGGAGGAAGTAACCCTTACTCTTCGAATAGTTGAACGGTATTCATTCTTCTGTTGCATTAAAATAAAAATCATAACAAGTCCTGTCTGAGTTCTCTGAGATTCTCAACAGAAGAACAAAAGTTCCTCCTCTTCTGCTAAAGGGTGAAGTTGTATAATAGTGAAGAACTTGAGACTAAAATTACTGTTTTGCAAAAAAAAAAAACCTTTTCTTTTTTAGATGAGATGACATATGGTTTGTTTTTCTGACCTTTGTCCTAATCTTGGTCTGTCCCAAGGGTAAATCAAGGCTTTATATCCAGTGGTCAGCACTACACTTTATGCTTTCTTGGTTGGGTGGAGGTAGGGCATGGAGAAGGAAGAAGTGGGACTGTCCAAGCTACATGCTCACACACACAGCACTTCCTAATGAGATAGTGTTGCAGTCCCCTTCATGGAGGTGCTCTGCCTCACTAGAAACCAAATAGAT
Organism: Pterocles orientalis; assembly: GCA_011057875.1. Taxonomy (NCBI): domain Eukaryota; kingdom Metazoa; phylum Chordata; class Aves; order Pterocliformes; family Pteroclidae; genus Pterocles; species Pterocles orientalis. The sequence goes on along the minus strand of WKFP01014002.1, from coordinate 459,436 downwards.
AACATACCTGTGGAACAGGTCACCTCCCCTTCGTACAATTTAGAGACAAAAATACACATTAATGAGAAGTGGGGGGGGGGAGGGGCAGAAATTACTTGTGACATTGGAGTGAGTCTTCTTTCTAGGGTGAAAAATACTGAAGCATATAGCAGATGCATTAGTACAACCAGATTTAATGTACAAATCTGGTCATTCTTTTATTTATGGTTGTATTTGTGAACCAGAGAGGGCAGTGTTCAGTACGCTTGAATTCCTGGCTATACTGCATTGCCATTGAAATGTTTACACAAACTTGCGCTTATAATCTTGGTTATAAGTTTTACTGAACTGTGTTCTCTGAATGGAACACAAAGATAAAATACAGGCCCCTCATGTATAAATTACCATTACTACTAAAGCAGATCAGAGAAGATTTTGGGTTTTTTTAAGAAGCAGAAAACCTCTAAAATTAAGAGGTAGCTGTGTTGTATAGTAATTTTAATGCATTAGCACTAGATTTAGGAAAGTTGTTGGCTCACCTGCATTTTTGTTGGAGCTCATCACAAGGTTGTGGGTTTTAAGAGAAGCAGAGATGGCAAACAATACATATTGTAAGAAATACTCCAGTATTTCTTAAAATTATTTTGTAAATGCCTTCAGAGACAAATGATATTACACTGTATTTTTTCTGCTCACTTTTTTTAGGCTTGATAGCACTTATAAAATACTGCTATATATGAAGTGTTTTGTAAAAGTAATTTTTTTCCCTGGTAAGAGGAATTACACTTTTATCTCCCAGCATGCTTCTAATTTAAATATTACTTTCACACACACAGGTGGCTGAGTTTTATATTTAACTGTAGCTGATGAACAATTGTTATACTGATTACTGGTGAGAAAGAAAAAGGGTTCTAGCTAGATCCCACGGGGTTATTTCTTTTTGTTTGCAACAAACATATCCCCCAAAGCAGGACTGAAGACAGTTTTGTTCTTCCTGTTTAAATTAAGCCACCTTTTTGGTAAAACGTTTAAATTAAAACTGTAAACAATGTAAGCTGTATCCCTTGTGATCTCAGAGCTTTTTTGGCATGAGAGAGAGAATTGGTAGCATATTTAATACCTCTTTTTAAACTTCATGCAGGCACACATCTATTCTTTAGGTGCAACGTTGAAAGCAGCAATAGAATATCTAGTAGAACCTGAGACAGAATCAGAATTTGGGCAAGATCTGCATACACTGCTGGAACAAATGCAAGAAGAAAATCCTGAAAATAGGCCAGATATTGAGGTAAAGCAGCCCTACATAATTTTCTGTTTTAAAAAAGTGACAAAAATATTCCTATATGTGTACTCATTAATAGAGAGATAGTCTTTATGCATAATATGCTCAGATTTTGCAAAAAAGCTGAGTTTTTCCCAGACTCAGGAGAAATTCTTCTTTCTTCTTACTCTAAGGGAAATACAACCTGAAAAGCAGATGTGAATGTTTTACGATGATTTGATTTTTAAGAAAGTTGGGTGAATACACTTGTGCATCTAAATTTTCTCATTCTCTTTCTTCCCATTTAATATTTAGTTTACAGAGAGAGAGAGTTCTTAGAAGTAAGAGCACAGGCACTATGCTGTGAAATTTGAATGGTTCCTCAACTGATGTTTGGATTTCATTTATGAAGGGGATGGAGGGAGCCACACCCCAGGAAATTTCTGTCCCTTGGCATGTTCAAAGCAGTGTTATTCAAAGCATTACTACTAACTAGTTTTTCTTTAAATATGTGGTAGTATTTGATTAGGTATCTTAATTGGTTTTGCATTTTATTCCATTTAGCCTCTTATTTTACCTTTAATTTGTAGGAAGAGTTTGAAGAGATACAGGATTTTTCAGGATTGTTTTCAAAGAATATATATTCTAAATTTTAGTTACATAATGCTGTGTTATTTGACATTGATGTGTGAAAGTTTTTAGCTTTAATGTGTTTTGCAGACTTTCAGATTGTAGCCAGAGAATAACAGTTGTCCAAATGTGACTTTTCTTGGATTCAGTTCTTCTACTTCAGAATAGTTCTATCTACTTTTCTGGGGGGTTTTGGGGTTTTCTTTGTTTGTTTGTTTGGGGTTGTTTTTGTTGTTTTGTTGGGGTTTTTTTTCAGAGCTGATAGTGCATATTCTAAATGGTATAGCACCTATAATCAATACTTTGCAGAACGAGTGCAGCAACAGAGAAACTAGTAGATTCATTTTCATAAAGGAAATAATATTGGCTTCCTGGATGAGGACTGGCCAGGCAGAAGACCATTCCTGCCATAGAGCCTTCTTGATTAGTTCTTGTATTTCTATTTGTTTACTTTCAAGCATAATCAGGAAAGGGATTGTATAAGCACTCCCTGTCATCCCCAGTTGGTCTATAGTCCCTGAAAGCTATTGCTGACTCCTTAAATCAGCCCAAAAATAGAGTGGGTCAAGGCTGGTCTAGGGCAATGTATGAAGGCTACTTTGTGACTGTCTGTTCTCTTTTCCATTTCTTTTCCACTGAGCCCTTTCTTGGGTGGAAGGGAGTGGGGGGAGCTATATGGAGAGAAAATGATAGGCTTGTAGGCTTTTCACTAGACTCTGGCACAGGTGGATACCTATGTCACTTCCTGTCCTTTCTTCGTCTGATAGGTGAACCAACAGAGCCAATTTCTTCTTTTCACTCACAACAGCAGAAGAGCAGTTGAGCAAGTTAATGAGGAAGTAAGAGCAGCTCCTTAGAGCTGTAGGAGGTCTCATCAGTGTTTATCTAGGAACAGTTACTGAGGAAACAGTGGGATGCATTTGGAAAGACAGCTCTCTTCTACTTCATGCCCATAGTAACAGGTTTTTAAATGTCTGAATGCCTGTGGTTAATTGCATGTGAGACCAGTGCTAATGCTATCAAATGATCATAGAATCATAGAATGGCCTGGGTTGAAAAGGACCATACTGATCATCTAGTTTCAACCCCCCCTCCATATGCAGGGCCGCCAACCACTAGACCAGGCTGCTCAGAGCCACATCCAGCCTGGCCTTGAATGCCTCCAGGGATGGGGCATCCACGACCTCCCTGGGCAACCTGTTCCAGTGTGCCATCACCCTTTGGGTGAAAAACTCTCTCCTAATCTCTAACCTAAACCTCCCCTGTCTTAATTTAAAACCATTCCCCCTTGTCCTATTACTATCCACCCTTGTAAACAGTCGCTCCCCTTCCTGTTTATACGCTCCCATCAAGTACTGGAAGGCCGCAGTGAGGTCTCTCCGGAGCCTTCTGTTCTCCAAGCTAAACAAGCCCAGTTCCCTCAACCTCTCCTCGTAGGAGAGGTGCTCCAGCCCTCTGATCATCTTAGTGGCCCTCCTCTGCACCCGCTCCAAGAGCTCCACGTCCTTCCTGTGCTGGGCCCCAGGCCTGGACACAGTACTCCAGATGGGGCCTCACAAGAGCCGAGTAGAGGGGCACAATCACCTCCCTCTCCCTGCTGGCCACCCCTTTCTTAATGCAGCCCAAAACACAGTTGGCTTTGCGGGCTGCAAGCACGCACTGCTGGCTCACATCCAGCTTCTCGTCCACCAGGACCCCCAAGTCCTTTTCTGCAGGGCTGCTCTCAAGGAGATCTTTCCCCAGTTTGTATAAATACCTGGGGTTGCCCCGACCCAAGTGCAGCACCCTGCACTTGGCCTTATTAAACCTCATTAGGTTTACACAGGCCCACTTCTCCAGCCTGTCCAGGTCCCTCTGGATGGCTTTCCTTTCTTCCAGTGTGTCGACAGCACCACTCAGCTTAGTATCATCCGCGAACTTGCTGAGGGTGCACTCGATGCCATCGTCTATGTCATTGATGAAGATGTTAAAGAGCACTGGTCCCAAGACGGGACCCCTGAGGGACACCGCTTGTGACCAGCCTCCACCCTGACACAGAACCATTAATCACAACCCTTTGGCTGCGTCTGGCCAGCCAGTTCCTACTCCATCGTACAGTCCATCCTTCAAATCCACACCTCTCCAATTTAGAGAGAAGGATGTGGTAAGGGACCATGTCAAAGGCTTTGCAGAAGTCCAGGTAGATGACATCCATCGCCCTTCCCCTGTCCACCACCGAAGCTGTCACTCCATCATAGAAGGCCACCAGATTGGTCAGGCAAGATCTGCCCTTGGTGAAGCCATGCTGGTTGTCTCGAATCACCACTTTGTCTCGTATGTGCCTTAGCATAGCTTCTAGGAGGATCTGTTCCATGATTTTCCCAGGCACAGAGGTGAGGCTCACTGGCCTGTAGTTGCCCGGGTCGTCTTTTCTCCCTTTCTTAAAAATGGGAGTAATATTTCCCTTTTTCCAGTCTTCGGGGACCTCCCCAGACAGCCAGGATTTTTCAAATATGATGGAGAGCGGCTCAGCAACCACATCAGCCATCTCTTTCAGAACCCTAGGATGGATATCATCCGGTCCCATGGACTTATACACATTCAGTTTCATGAGGAGGACTCGGACTTGTTCCGCCATTACAGTGGGACAGAAACCACTCCCCACACACCCACCTAGAGGCTCAGGGTCCTGGCAGATACGAGAAGCCTGACCACCGGTGAAGACTGAGGCAAAGCACTCATTAAGTACCTCAGCTTTTTCTGTGTCTAAGGAAGCCAGCTCCCCATTATCTTTCATCAGAGGGGGAACACTCTCCTTGGCCTGTCTCCTCCTGCCTGAGTACCTGTAGAACCCCTTCTTGTTATCTTTCACATCCCTTGCCAAGTTCAGCTCCATCTGTGCCTTGGCTTTCCTAATCCTATCTCTGCACACATGGACAACAGCCCTGTATTCATCCCAGGCTACACAACCCCGCTTCCACTTCCTGTACATTTCCCTCTTTTCCCTCAGTTTAAGCTGCAGGTCCTTGCATAGCCACGACGGTCGCCTGCCTGCCCTGCTCGACTTCTTTTGCTGGAGTACAGAGAGCCACTGCGCTCTCAAAAGGGTGTCCTTAAAGAGCTGCCAGCACTGTTCTGTTGATTTTTACCCATAAGCTCTCGACCTGATTGTGGCTGTTTCTCAGACACAGCTCTTCACAATCTATCCCCTCTTTGACATAGAGGGCAACTCCCCCACCCCTCTTACCTTGCCTATCCCTTCTGAAGAGCCGATACCCCTCAATGGTGGTATTCTAGTTATGGGAGTCATCCCACCATGTTTCGATGATAGCAACAAGGTCATAACTTTCCAAGTGCAACATGGTTTCCAGCTCATCCTGCTTATTTCCCAGGCTGCGTGCGTTGGTATAAAGGCACTTCAGCTGGGTTTTCTGTCTTACCACCTTCATAGAGGATACAGGATCCCCTAGAACAGCAGCATCCCCCTTCCGTACTCCATCCCTTTGCACTCCACCCTCTTTGCCCATCAAGTTTGGTACGAGGCCTCGAACAACCCTCTCAACCCCAGAGGTCCGCGTTTTGTCCCCTTCCCCCTTCATACCTAGTTTAAAGACCTATCAGTAAGTCCTGCCAGTTCCTCAGCTAGGATCCTCTTTCCCCTTGGAAACAGGCTACATCCATCTGCAGCCATCATGCCAGGCGCTGGGTAAATTGCCCCATTGTCAAAAAAAACAAAATTCCTGTGTTTGCACCAACCTTTAAGCCATTTATTTATGAGGCAGCCTTTTTTGATCCTCTCAGTGTCTTTCCATGCCACTGAAGGTATAGAAGAAAAAACAACCTGCATGCCTGATCCATCAATTACCATGATGCTCAGGCTACAGATACTGTTCCTTCTTGTGATCTGATAATGATTGTTTTCTCTAGTTGGGAATAGTGCTTTCTAGATATTTGTATTTTGCAGCTTTTAAAAGATTCCGGATTTACTTTTAATGTAGTTTCAGTAATAAAAACACTCATTCTCCTGCCTGTGTCACTCAATTCAAGTGAATCACTGGCTGTTTAAAAAATAATCCACGTTCTAGCTTTTTATGTTTTCAGGATGTTATTCATAAAGGTTAACACTTAAGATTATTAATTTTTATCAGTTGTTCTTAGTGTTCTAGCTGAAGGCTAGAACTTGAACTGTATTAAATAATTTCGTAAAAGCCCATGGTAAAAATGTTAAATTATTTCAACCACATAATAGAAACACGCAATATAATGAACAGTGCAAGAGACCTCCAATGTAGTATCATCTAAATTCAGATGTACTGTATGAGTTAGTCAAAATTCACAAATCTATTCATTATTAAATAAGTATTTAATGCAAACTTTCTCTAGAGCATTTTGTCATTATGTGAAGAAAAACTGAAGATTGCTTCATCAAGTAATATTTGCCGAAGCCTATCTGCTGTTGGAAGAAGGGTTCTTTCAATTGAATCATTTGGTCCTTCTCAAGGTAACCTTAAAATATGTTTAATATAGAGCTTTAGATTGCTTGACATATCTAATGGTTTTTAAAATACTGTGTTTGTGCACTTTCCTGTTACAGGTTTCTTTCCAGATATCAAAAAGTAGTTATTAAATATTTGTGAATTGAGGGTGGGGAGCAGGGGACATACAACTCTTAATGAATGAACATAATATATTTAGAGTGTCTGTTACGATTAAAAGTTAGTTGTCCAGAAATAATTTGTTTGTATAACATACAACAGCAGTAGCAGAAAAAGCAATATAAAGATTTACTAGGAAAGATTAGAAGGTTTAAATACACATTTAATATAAGCATCTGTTTTTGCATCTAGATGTCTGTGATAACATGTGGAAGGGAAGAATGTGTCAGAGAAGTTTGGGATCTAAATTATATTCAAATGAGAAAAACAACATAGCAAATGATTCGTCTGCTGTGGAAGATGTGACAGCTACCTGTCATAAGGACTCTTCTGTAGTTACTATGGTGACTGGCAGAGAAAGTGGTTTAAAGGAAATGCAAATTGATCTGGATAATGAGAAAACTCAACATTCTCGACTTGCAACTGAAGCTAAAAAGAGCAAAGAAGAGGACAAACATGAAGTGTATACTGACAGTTTTGCTAGTGTTGCTTTGGATATAAAATCATGTGTTACTGACCTGGAGAGAGATGGCATTTTTAAGAAAGGTTCTTTGAGAAAAATTAAAACTTTTCCAAAGCTACCACTTGAACCTTCAGACACAAATAACTTTTTTACTCCAGTAACCAACAGTGGACCACTAGCTAGGAAAAATCACTTGCTAACACAACAGTCACTACCTCTAGACAATAATAATGAGGTTGCTTTTTCAAAGGGAAATCTTAATTCGTTTGCTATTAGTAGTCCACCAAAAATAGAACCAAAGAATCACCAGGTTAATGATCTTCATTTAGAAGCTCCGTGTGTATGCACACAGGTGTCTGGCATGAATCTAGAAGAACACATGTCACTTATTAATGGTAAAAAGATAGATTTTACTTCATCTGATCTCAAAGATGACTGTTCTGATGCTACCTCTGAAATGCCAAATACAGCTGGTAAGCTAAAAGGCCCAAACCAATCAATTGCTGGAGCAAAAATGCTAGACAATTACAAGGCATTGGAAGACTCTTCTGAAACTTTTCAAGGGTCAAATGAAAATTCTTTACCACATTTTAACAAGATGGCTTCAGTGTTAACAGCAAAACGCAGTGGGAACAGATATGGATCAACCCTAATTAGGTCTCCAGAATTAAGCAACGGTGCGATGAGTGCAAACAATAACGAAGATAATCTTTGTGGAGGCAGAGGGTCAGAAATCAAAAGTAATGAGCAGGTAGTAAAAATAAAGTCTTCATTATATAGTTGCTGTAGTCACTTATGTGGAGATGAAATGACTTAAATACTGTGTGATTGCTTCCCCCCTTGTTCCGTTTAACATCCTGGAAAATGGAATTTTGCTGGTCTGCACACTTTAAGAGTTAATACTGGAAACATGGTGATCCTTTTTTCCTCTTTAAACGTAAAGTGTTAGTGAAATTTATGCTATTGCAAAATCAACTGTCACTCTAATTTTTTTTTACAAATGGAGAATCCTTGCTAGAGCAGCATACTTAGTAGTTGATTACATTTGTAAGAGAACATTACCAAGGCATGTGTAGATTTTTAACTCCTGTAGATTTTTAACTCTTAAAGCTACTGTCAATGCATAAAATTCACTACCTTGCAGTGGGCCTCCCAGGTGCTTATGAAAATTGCAGAGTTCCTGCCTGTAAAACTGACCTCATTGAAATAAATGTCTCATCTGCTTCAGGAGGTCAAAAAGACTCCACTTTTTTTAGCCTACATGTGCATTTAAGTTTTTGAAAGTTGTACATGTGCTGTATCTGTTCTGTGTTCTTGAATTACCACCTCTGTGTTTGTTATGTATATTTCATGGTAGAATTCAAGTACGTGCACAATTTGAAGGGTTTGTTGTCTCAAGCATTTCATCTTTATAAATAAACAAATAAGTCTAGGGAGAGCTGATAATTAGTCTACTAGAATTTGTTGATAGATTGTTGTAGTACGGTCTCTGCTCAAATTACATATTCTCATGGTGGACAAGTTTGGTCTCTGACTAGATGGTTTTCTCTTTTGTCACACTCAAAGAGATGTGAACAATCTATTTGATAGGAGAGCTGCTGGCTAAATATGCAGGATGGCTGATGCTTCTCCAGCCTTCCTGTGACTTTGTAAAAATGAGCTGCGCAGACTTCATGCATTTCATTTCCAGGAATTATGCTTAGGTGAAATGTTGGAGTTTTTTCCTTACTTGTCTACTGACAACTCAGCATTGTTCTCCTTGCCTAGTGACAGTTTTCCAGCTATCTCATGCAGTGGCATCTTGTGTTATTTTCCATCTGCATCCATCCCTTTTCACCTTGCCCAAACACCTCCACTGGAGGAGTAACCTAGAACTGTCAAGTGTGTCAAGAGTGTTTGGTTCATCGTAGCTAAAAAAACTAATGCAACATTGGAGGTTCTGTTCTAAGGGTTTTTTCCCCTTTCCTGTCTCTTCTCCTCTCAATAGCATGTGCACTTATTAAATTCATAGAGCAGGAGGATAGTAAATATGGATAAGTACCATGTGGTATGGTTTTGCTCTCTGAGGGAGTTACTCATTATATGCATATTGAGTCCTTTATTTAGTTTGTAAATCCTGCAGCTGCATTCCTCAGATTCTGGGAAAAGATCCATTTGTTGTAGACATACCTCCTCCCTCCCGCCCCTCTTCGTGCTCTCGTCTATGCAACCTTATGTATTCAGAAGAGAGTGCAAAGTAATAATCAGATTTATAATCATTTCAAAGGCTTCTGCTTTTGCTGTATCATTTTTTTATTCTGGATTTACGTGAACCTGCTTCATTTGGTAGACATGCTTGTGTTTGCAGGAAGCAATAGCAATTTCGGTCACTGACTTCTTGTGAGAAAACTTGTTAGTATACTGAAATCTAGATATGTCTTAGTATTCAAGCAACAGAAACAATTGTCATCTTATATGCAAATCTCTTTTTTTTGAATGCGGTTTATTTTTTTTTATGTTAAACGGTATAAACCTAGGAATTGATTTGCATGGTTATTTGTCATGGAGAGAATGTCTAAGATGAGGCTATCAGACCACTATACAACCACTGCAGCTGGTTTGTTGGGGTTTTTGGTTTTGGGTTTTTGTTGTTGTTTCATTCCAAGAAATAAAGGTACCACACTTAAGTCCCTTGCCTTGAGGTGGAAGTGGGCTTACTTAAGCCTCTGTTAACTAGAAAGGTGTGAGGAAGCTGCTGTCACTTAAGAACATAAATTGAGTGTGCTGGTAGGGTTCTTTAAGGAGGAAAAAAAGTCTGTTGAAATAAGACCTATATTCTGTCCTTACTGTATTACCAGGACAACAGTTTAAATCTGTGTGCATGAAGATACTTTCAAGAAAATAATCTTCCTCAGAATTATACTTTCATAAAATTCTTGCACAATTTAAAAACTGTAACAAATGTCCTGGCTGCTTTTCCTGCAACAGCACTTGAGATTGGCACACAGAAAAGTAAACCAAAACATCTTTTCAGGTTATTTTGCATTGTTCTGAGATCAAATATTTCATTATCAATTTAAATAGTGTTCTTTCAGCCTGAAAAGAATTTCATCCTTCCAAATGAGTAGGCTCTTAGTAGAAGTGAGGTTATCCTGCTCCCGCTGAATTCACAGGACAATAACAGTGAATTAGAAAAGGTAACTATTATTCCAGTTACCCTGATAATCAAAGTCATAATACATATGAGCTGAAATGAAGACAGCAGGATGATGGTTATCTAGGAAATCAGAGTTTTATAGCTGTGTTTTCAGTAGAAGAAAGGCTTGGTAGACTCATGCTCTATATTCTTTTTGTAGTCACCAATTCCAGCAAATACTCGGGTTCTGCCACATAAAAGTATTATGCTCTTTAGAGCTTCTTAAAATCTTAAGTTGGTCTTAAAAAAAGAAAACAACAATATACACACACAAAAACGTCTTTGATTATCTTTAAGGTCTTTTCCAACCCAAATCATTCTATGGTTCTATTTAACTGCAGTAGGGACGAAAAAGCATTTAAATGTACCAACATGTGAGCAACACCTAGGTTTCTGAAGTGGCTGGCTGTTCACTGAAATGCTGAGCTTCTAGCCTGGTAATCATTGTTTTCTAAAGGAAGGTCATTCATTTTCAGGAGTCATTGAACTGTATGGCAGATTCTGTTATAGGTCTTCTTAGAGGGGAGTTTGTTTTGGTTGGTATTTTTGTTTTCAGCTTCTTTTTACTCTTCTGGAAAACAGATTTTATTCCTCAGGCTTTTGAAACAGCAGTTTCAAAAAGTCTTACCTCTTGACAATTGAAAAAATAAAGCTGTACTGTGCTATCCCTTATGTGAAAAAGTTACAAGTGATGTCTCTGTACACTTTCAAGTTCCCTTTCATTTCTTCATGCCAGAATTTTGGCAAATACCTAAAAATATTTGTTTTTTTTAAGAAGCTAAAACTTGAGTCTGAGAGTTTGTTACTTTATTGCAAAGACACAAAAAGTGTGAAACCCCAACTAATGTGATTTCTGTATTCTGGGCTAAATGGAAAACACTTCAGAAGACTTACAGCGCTGCTCTTTCACTGGTTTTCTATAACAGAGAAGCATCATTGCAGCAAATAGAGCTCTTAGAGTAGTATCTCTAGCATCTATTTAAATATTTCTTGTTCTTGAGAGAAACTGCACTACCAGTTCCATCCGGTTGAAGATCAACCTTGTCTACTCTGGAGAACAGACAGTTTTTCTCACCTGTCAATAATACTTCTCCAGTGGACAATATTTTTCTAATACCCCAACACTGCTGCTTAATGTTGTGTGCTTTAGTGCTAGTAAGCATTACTAAAAATACTTGCTTGCTTTTATGTGGCTACTGCAATGTATCTTGTGAGGGTTTTCCTAGTAATTTTTATAGTTTTGCATGCCATAAATAAATATTTTTCACTTCAAGTTTGAGTGGGGATCTTTTATTTCTCTAACCAATTTCATTCCAATCAGGTGTGTCTCATCTCTAATGCTTTTAAATTTCTCTGTGATTCAAATGCTATGACCTTTACAAGGGAAGGGTTAACAGGTACCTGACATATACACGTTTCTTTTCTGTTGGTCATTCATATGCAGTCAAGCATGAGAGAAGTGAAATGCCATGTTAGAGAATGACACTTGAACACTGGGGAAAAAACACTTGAAAGAAAGAAAAGTTGTGAAATTCCAGAATAATACTTATTAAGAAAAGAATAATTAAAATCTTTCTTGCTTTGGCTGTTTAAAATATGCCAGCATTATGTTCATGAAATACATTACATTGGCATAGTCTGAATGCTATGAAAAGTTACAGTTCTGGTACCATCAATAAAGCAAAAAATCTGTTAAATAGTCTTTGCAGCACTGAAGAAAGAAACACCATGTTTTCAAGAAGTGAGGTTTAAAATTAAATCTTTTTGGCATAAAACAAAATGTCACCAGTATGTAGCTATAGACAATAATCAGTCATATGGCTTTTTCGTATTTTCTGTCAAAATTTCTATGCTGTGAAATGCATTTTCTTATTTTAAAAACTAGGTTATGTAATTGCTGTTATGAAAAGGTCTGTTTTAGAACATGAAGAAAAAATTTAGGAAGAGGCACTTGATTATAATTTTGTTTCCTCTTTGGTGCAATTTCACTGGTGACAATAAATTAAATGTTTTAGATCAGTATTAAAAAATGTTAGTGCTTTAAATGGAGTGGACTTGAGGCCATATGGATGCTGAACAGTTGTCTTGAGCTTGCTTTGCTAAAATGCCTGAATAGGTAATTAAGAAAAAATGCATGCTGCAGGCAGTTTGACTAAAAATTTTAATCATATGTTTTCCACCACTTCAGATTTTTTTTCTTGGTGGCTAGTGGGATTTTTTAAGCTGTAAGAAATAGAAATAGCCATGAATCAGAGACTTGCATGTTAAAAAACAAAACAACCAAACCTGAGAGAGATGCCTGAATAAGGGAGTGTTACACTTAATTTTTTACCAAAACATAAACAGATTCTGTAGAATTTGAAAGTGCATTGCAGTAAATAGCTGCTTTGAGGCTTAAACAAAATTTGCCTCGTAACCTTAGTTTGAGAATGCTGTTTTTTTTCCTTTGGAAGCTATTTTAACCAGACTGCATGTGTTTTTTCATCACAGATGTAAATGTGTGATGAAACGTGCCTTATGTACCTTGACTATATCAGATAACTTTTACAAGCTGCTAGAAGGACAAGTCCCCAGTGGGTCTACACCCTCAGTCTTCAGATGTGGTCTTCCAGAATTATCTCTTTCTGGTGTAGGAAGATGAGTGTTTGGAATAATTAGGGCACTAGAAGAATGTCCTTCTCAGGTACGTTTTTCAGGAATAAAAATAATATTTTTATATGGTCAAGGTGGGCAAGAGACAGTAGCAATGCAGACAGTTAGTAGTATCACAGGAGAACAACTGGCATATGAATAGTAGCTGGCAATATTAGTACTTGAAGTTTAATCTTCCTTTAGGGTGCTTGCCAGAGAGAAACAAGTGGGGGTATACATTTAAATAAGTTCACTGATCTGTAACTAGACTGAATCCTTTTTTTCTTGAGTTGGGTTAATTTGGCCATCCTGTGGGTGGCAGTGATGCTCACTTCTGCTAGGATTTGCTTTTTCCTACATCCTTTTTTCTTCTGAAACAATTTAAGTTTTTGGTGCCTTTTCATCCTCTGTTTTGTTATCTATCATTGGCACTTTCTTCTTTCCTATCATTAAATTTTGATGCTGCTTTTTACTTTCCTGCTGTTCTTGAATCTCTGTCATTTATTTCTTCCTTTAGAGAGCTTGGATATCCCAGAAGTGATGAGAAATACCTTTCAGCTTTCTGCTGTACAACTAACTTCAGTCTCCAGTTTAGTGAGAGATTCTTCTTCCGCTTGCTAGGCATTCATCACCTTCTGAAGTGAGAGGTGATTTGTATATGCAATAGAGGAAGTCTATCTTTCTCCGCTTCAGCTTTTATTGCCTCTAGGGATATAAACTTCAAGAGGAGGGATTCTCATACAGAGAAACATGCGACAGGGATGTGTACTTATTACAAAAATGTTCCCAAATCCCAAAACCTTCTTAATGTTCAACACAGTCTGTGGAATTTCTCTTGATTTCTCTCCATTCATGTCAGCTGTGCAGGGTGAATTTGAAGACTTGGCTGCTGCTTTCATTGTAAAGTGTCTGTAAGCAAAGACATTTGAGGCATGTGAGAACCAGGATGCTATGGAGGGGGGAACACAGCACTGATCAGGGGTAGTAATCAGTCCACAATGTAAAGCTCTGTTTTGAATGTTTTCTAGACTAACTCATTCTTTTGACTATCTGACCTCTTCCTTCATGCTGTGCAATTAGAGGGTTTTTTATCAGACTAAGAGGTTACTTTTCTAGATACAATAAAAGAACACATTGTTGTAAGAATTTTGCACTGCAGGATGCTGGTGATTGATAGAAAAATTTGGGAATGAAGTTTAACCTGATTATTTGGCTTCAAATCTGTCTGTGCTGAAGCTACTATTTTTTTCGATGTGCCACAATGGAGGATAGAAGAATAAAAGCACCAAATTCATTTTTATGTGTGTTGGAGGTAGACAGAATGTAAAACATTTTAAGTAAATCAAAAGGTGCGTTTGCTGGCACATATTGTTAAAAGATTATAGTTGATCTGGTTCACCTTCAAGGAATATTTAAACAGTATGAGCCCAAAGTATTACATTCCTTGAGAAAGTCTTCTGGTAAAAAATAAATTATCAACAAAATTTAAGCTACAGAAAATTAGTGAGGTTCTTTTTCTTCTCCCCAGAGATCAGAGGGAAGCTGTTTCTGTTTGTTAATCTTGATGAGAGTTAATGCAGTACTCTGTTCATTACATATTTTATAATAAAATCCAAATAGTGCCTGGGTGAAGTGTGTTTCATAGACCGGATCATGAAAAATTTACCTCAGTAAATGACATTGCAGACTGATTTGTCAGACGTAATGGTGTACTACCGTTGTGTGAGAGAGAGACCCATAGCCTATTTAGATTTTACAAACATTGACTGGGATATAAAGGTGTCTGTAAAAACAATGGAACATTTCAGAGTTTTTAATTTCTGTCTCCTGTGCTCCAGTTTTTGTTTGGGGTTTGTTTTTTTTTTTTCAGAGTTAATCCTGAGTTGCTTCTGGTAGTTCTTTTCCCTAACATGGCCTGAAGTTTACTATCTTAAGGCTGCATATGCAACAGAAAATGTGCTGTGCTGTTTTTTAAAGTAGTTAGATGGCTGTGCTCTAACCTAGAGATTTCTGCCCACAGTGAATTTTTTAGTGTTCCTTTGGTAGATGAATGGCGATTGAAAGTCGAGCTGATGTCAAGAGCTGCTAGCAGTGATAAGCACTTCTGTTAGTACAGCTTGATTGAGAATGTGTCTGTGCAGTACTGTCAATGTCAAGTTTTTATATTCACCCCCCCCCAAAAAAAAAAAAATCACAAAATGTAAAACGTGGATTCTCTGCAGAACAGTAAGTTTCCTTGGACCAGTTATCTTTGTCACAATAAGGTGTTATACCAGGTATCAAAAGCTAAACTGATAGCCAGAAAAACAAATGCTATTACTGCAATTTGAGCAGACTGATTAACACCAGAACAATGTGCTTGGATTTCAAATAAATGTGTCGTTAATTCTGTCAATATTGTTAACATCTTCCACAGAAGAACAAGAAGTGTTGATGAAATCTTTAAGGTAAGACTTGTAATGCAACTGTCAGGATTGATCCCAGGTAAATCAGGATTTGAATGAGGGAACTTTTTGTTGGTGCTGATCATTTGGATTTTTAGATCTAGGTGATATCCCTGTAATTATGTGTCATCTTTGACATTCTAAAAGAGTCTTTCGTTAGCATGATGAGAGTTTCCAAACAGCTCACTTTTTCCAAAACTTCTATTCTTGCTGAAATCTCACTTGAATTACACTTCTGTTATGCAATAAAGAAACTACTGATACACCTATACAGCTAACTGTGCAGTGCCTTTTCAATAAGAATTATTATTAATTTGTTACTGGCAAGTGCAATAAATACCTTTTCTTGACTTTTTTTTTTAATGATTGATTGGTGTATTAGGATTTACTTTTTCATTGCATCAGCAAACATTTCTGGTTGGTGATAATTTTTAATAACTTTCTGCATCTTCACTCTTTTTTTCAGTGGATCTCTCTAAAACTCCTATTGTCCTGGTACGGTAAACCTCTGAAAGACTGTGAACTCTGGGCTTTATGTCACGAGTGTTTATGTACTCTGCAGACTTGCATAGATTATCCAGGTATAGGGGATATATATATCCTTAATTATCTTAAAATATTTGCTTAATTATTATTCACTGAATGAATGTTTTCTTTATTCTATTGATGCAAAATATCTTTTCATTTTGTGTACCAAAAAAAAAATAGGCAATATTTCTAACTTTTTGATTTTTTTTTTTAAATTGTGACTTAGAATTTTTACTCCTTTTGGAGTTTTCTTCCATATGTAGAAGAATGTCTTCTTTTCTCTTTATTCTAAGTTTTGATGTCTTTTGTGGGGGGAAACAAATCTTTGACTTCAAGCTGTGAAACAAATTTTGTGTTTTGACATTCTGGGGATGGAGAAACTGTACTGTGACTTTTAAGAAAAGCACTTGGGACTTGTATGTTGAAAGCTGTTAAAAAAGGTTTATATATATATGCAAACATAAAATTTCCTCTCTTGCCTGGATTTCTTTGTGACAAATGATTCCTGACATGTTTTTGACAATACAGGGCTTTGTCAATTCAAAGCACCCAGGGTCTTGTCGTGACATTACTCCTTCCACATTCCCTATGCTTCAGTTTATAGAAGAATTATCAGATTTCAACTTTGGAGAGAGGAACGGGGAACTGTACTTTGACAGAACTGGAATATGTTGTATGTGACTTGGGAGAAGACCATTTCTTTAGAGAGAAATTCTTTCCGGTGAGGGTGGTGAGGCACTGGAACAGGTTGTCCGAGAAAGGTGTGGATGCCCCATCCCTGGAGGTGTTCAGGGCCAGGCTGGATGAGGCTTTGAGCATCCTGGTCTATTGGGGGTTGGAACTAGATGATCTTTAAGGTCCCTTCCAACCCAAACCATTCTATGATTCTGTGATACTACAGGTAACTGATTCTATGATGCTGTGAATTTCCACAGGCATTCTGAATGTTTGTTTAGTTTATACTAATAATAAATCTGTAGTGGTGCTGATAAACAGAACAGAGGTTCCCACTCTGCCTTTCCTTTTTCTTGATTTAAAAAGCCTGCTTTTGAGCGTTTGGACAGGGACGAGTTTGAAGTCTGTAACAGAATGTAAGCAATTGGATAGTAAGGTGCAGAAAACTTCTTGCATGCCTTTGGTTTTCAGCTTCAGCTGTTTATGATATAAAATCGTTAAAAAGGAAATTGGCCAAAAATTGAGATTTCTGAACCATTTAAGCAATGTTACCTTTAAAACTAAGTATTTAATATACTTTGCAACAGAAGGATTATTTCAGCCTCCTAGCATGTTCCTAATGTTTGTGAAGGTTTCAAATAACTGCACATAGTGGCTCATGTTCTAATCTAATATGCCTAGCGAGCCTCTTACGATACTTCCACAGACCCAGAATGTGTAAGTCTTCAAAATACTGAAGATTAAAGTTGTGATCTGAACCTTACATAGCCTGTAAAAGTGAACATAATGATACAAACCACTAAATGGAGGGCACCTTACTTAAAATTCCGTACTTAACAAATAAAGCTATCTTGAAGTTGAATATTGTTTTCACACTTAGAATATTTCTGCCAGAGGATTCTCTGCCTGTTCTGAGAGTAATTGTGCACTGTGGTGCTTCTTACAGTGGTGCTTCTACTTCTGTGCCCACATGCACAAAAAGTTCTGTCAGCATTCCTTTTGGATAATATTAACTTATGAAAGGTGAAGGTGATATTATATAAAGCATTTGTTAAAATATCCTTTGTTTTAACACTGTAGAGTAAGATTGGTAGATAATGAGTCATAATTAAATATATGAAATGTGGAAGAAGCTGGATTTTTTCTTATTTATTCTCTTAGACAGGCTTTTCCTCTAAATCCTTCCTTGATTACGCTTTTTTCATTATCCTAAGCAGGAATTATCTGGGTAAGAAAACATACCCCAAAGCTAGCCTCTTCACATATTTTTTAATTCAATCCTGCTACAAAAGTTGTTTGTACCCTCCACTGAGACTTTACTTATTTCCTTTCCTCTTATCAGAGGATGTTGCTTACATGTTCCTCATGGGTGCTTTAGAGAACACAGGTGAGAATTCTCAGTTGTAATGAACTCCAGATCTGGTTTGTGCAACCTGTGTTGCAGATTCAGGGCCAGAGGCATTAACTCTTGAGGAGCAAAGACAGTGGACATTAAGAGTTCTCAGGGGAGCTGCCTCTGCAGAAATAACTAGTAAAGGTTCCTGTTCAGGAAAGCATTTCTTTTCAAGACACGTAGTTCAGGTCCAGCTTAAGTATTATTGAAGGTAGTAGGCAAGCCTTTATTTACATTAAGCATAATGAACAATTTAATGACTTTACATGTGTTTTGTACAGGCAACTACAAAAGCAAAAGGATCATTTCCTTGTTTTCTTACTTTATTTTTCTCTCTTAGACCTCTTCAATTTATTGTTTAATAATAATATTTGTTTTAGACCTGTTTATTTAAAATTAATAAATTTAATGTTTTAACTTCATATTTAATTTAATGTAAGAATCTATTGTCCCAGTACTCTGTTTTTAATAAGAAAACAGCATATTTGATGGTAGTATGCAAAGGCAGGACTACATTGCTAACCAGTTGGCTTATCATATTGAAGCATGTTAAACTACAGTGTGCTTCAAAGATACCGAACTGGTAGACCACAAGTTTTTCATAATTTAATTCATATAACATGATTTCATGGCCTTAATGTTAAGTTCCTGAAGACCTCAGATCATTTAAAGCAGTTTTAGAAGTCAGTTATTTCTTTCCTAACTACAGAAAATTTCAGGGACTTACAAATAACCAATCTACGTAACACTTCTTGAGTGGCACAGTGTGTGGGACAGCATTAGTGTTATTTAAAGTATTATTTGTCGTACGATAATTGCTAACATTGCAAACTATTTTTAAAATGGTTTATTTTTATTAGTGTTAAATAGTTACAAGAACAGATATTTATTATGCCTTGCACTTTTGTGGCTTGTTTTTCAGTGGTCTTGTGTTTGGACTCCGTGCTGATTGACTGCCATGGGAGTATCCTCTTTGCTGCTCCAAGAGCTGAAGGTAAACTAATGCATTGCGTGCTCTGTGCTTTTATTTCTTCTCGGGGGTGGTGGAGAAGAAGGCAAATGTCTTACCTTTTGTTTTTGGTCTCTTTTCTCTTTTAGAATCTTGCGATATATTTTATTTAGCTCCTGAAATTGAGGAAGAGGATGTAGATACTGAGAAGGTAATGTAGTAGGTTATGTAGGTCACTATGCATTTCATTCAAAGACAGTTGTATCCCTCTGTTGCTTGAAGAACAAAGTGGAACTCTCTAAGATTCTGATAATATTTCTCATTTCTCTCAATATTTCTTGGTTATCTGTGGGGGTTTTTTATATATTGGTCTCCTATAAAGCTAGTTGCTTCTAAAAAATGATTTTGCCTTCCAAAATTGTTGGAGTAACTGCCAAAAATCTGTTATTCAATAATTTTCCACAAGGCTTAATTGTTTTCAGTCTGTAAGACAGACTTTGAAGTCATCTTTTCACGTTCTGGAGGTCACACATCAGTATTTTTGACGGTCTACGCTAAAGCCCAGCCATTAATCTCATTTGGAAGATGGACAAAAATATAATTACAGCATATTTTTACTGTGGGAACGTTATGAATTATCTCTCTTGACAATAAAGTTTTCCTAGAGCTTTTTGCTATAGATAAAAGCCTTAAGGAGCTCTCAGACCAAAGATGTTAAAAATGCCGATAAATAGCAGGTGAGTATTTGTCTCCTGCGCGACAGCATCTGAATTGCAAACTATACCAGAATGATCTTAAGAGTTAGGAAAACAGAACTTAAGGTATCTTTCTATTGCATAACAAGAAAAGAGGTTAGCTAATATATACCATGTGCCCCATGAGTCCTTTAAAATCACACATAGTATTCACGAATCAGAAGAAAAAAATCTTTATTAAAAATCTACTGAAGACAAGGGTTTGACTTTTTGTAAAATTGTCCTTAACCAGAAAATGTTTGTATATCTTCTTCTTTAAAGTTGCTCTTTATTAAACTGCTTTGATCCAACATGCAGGTTTTTCAAAGGCTTCAAAAGCTTAAACTAACACTGAAATATAACACAGCGGTTTCACCAGACAGTAGAAATTAATAATCCTGAAGTCGTTGTGCTTTATTATTTTTCTTTAGAAAATCTGAAGTAATCTTTTTCACTTGTTTTTCTACAACATTGTGTATAGAATAAACTTACTTGTTTTTTTGGCTTTTTTCTGATACTGGGATAACTTTTTTGGTTGTTATGAACATTTAGTTAGAATTATGATATGGGAATCAAGACCGTATAATGCCACTCACAGTAACTGTACTACCTTAGTAAAAGGAATTTTTTTTAAGGATATGCTGTCAATATGATGTCAAATTTTTCCCAAATAAATAAATTTAGGTTAAATTTGTGATCCCACTGACCTCTTGGAGTTCTGGACCTAGGGGGAAAGAATTTTTTTTGTTTTGGTGAAGCTGCTTTCTCCTATTTCAAATATTTTTGTACCTTTCAGTGGCCTTTGAAGTAGCAGTTGAAGTGGTTCACAGGTTATTTCCTTTATAGTGAGCTTCCTTGTTATGTTGTGTTCATCGCTGTTACTTTGCTCAAAAGTGCTAGAAAACATTGCTTTACAGGACCACGTTATTTACCACTGTGCTTAGATTTCTGCCCATTGAGCACTTTTAATATCTTTCAGAGGCAATGTGAAGAAGCATGGTGCTTTAACTTTGTCAAAATTGCATTTATAGTACATGCTAGCGTATGTAAACTAAGTAGTCTGAATCAGGCTCTGTCCAAGAATTTTAATTCTTCAAGTAAAGCAAGAAAGCTTGAGAATATCAAGTACTTTTCAAGGTCCTTCATCATGGCAACTTCAATTGGTCTAGCTGCAGGTAGGACAACAACTGCTAAAATAAATATACAGTACCTTGT
Organism: Pterocles orientalis; assembly: GCA_011057875.1. Lineage (NCBI taxonomy): Eukaryota > Metazoa > Chordata > Aves > Pterocliformes > Pteroclidae > Pterocles > Pterocles orientalis. The sequence continues at coordinate 438,725 of WKFP01014002.1, read as the reverse complement.
TCTTCTTGTAGGTGTAATCTTCTCTGTAAAATGTGACTTGTACTGGATAGCTTGTAATTGCTGTGCGCCATTTACTTGCTGAATTATCATGACCTTTTTTAAGTAAATTGCAGCTGGCCAGGTTTTATGGTAGAACTCTAAAGCTTGCAACAATCTAGGTTTTTATGAGAAAGGAATTCTTCAAAATGGTTCTAAAAACAGTTTGTCCTGAATAATTTTCCTAGACAAAGGATAAGGCAAATTATGTCTGTTGCTTCAACAGTAGAAAATTAGTTGCTATTATTGCCCTGCATGCATAACAGATGAAATGGGTTGAGATTTTCGTTGGTGTCTTCAAAAGCCAAGTGTGATCTTGTACTTTGGAAGCTCTAGTCATTATTTTCTTTCAGGGAATGAGGGGAATTTTTTTATAATTTGCTGGAATTGGGTTTGAAGTGGAAGCTTTTTTTGGTCTGTTCACATCTTTCCTGTCTCTTACGCTATTCTAATAGGTCTGCATTTATAGTGTTGCTGCAGTTCTGTGGATGGCTGCGAAATACAGTGTCCCACCGAGTCACAAACTAGCACTGCCAAGAAAATTTAAAAAGCTTCTTCTGGATATGGCAAGAAAAAACCCTGAAGAAAGACCTTCTCTAGCTGATGCAATCAAGGTTACTAGATTTAAGCAATCCTATGTGAAATTTATTTGTCTAAATTCTCATTTTAGTGATTTGAATATCAAAATATTAATTTATTTTTTGTAATAGGCTAGTATCTAATTAGATGATAACCAGTCACTTTGGGGTTTGTTTTTAAAGTTACTTCCCTAGAGACACATAAGGGTGTATTTTTGATTTATATTTAAATTGTCAATAAGGTACTCAGAATAGGTTCATAAGACTTCCTAAACTTAGATTATCTCTAATTGACTATTTATCTTGACCTTATCCTTGTCGAAGAATGTCTCACTTGATTGAAAAATTATTTACTGAATGAAAATTATGATTTTTTTTTTAGACATGCAATCATTATTTACTTGAACAAGGTATAAACAGCAAATATATTTTGGCATTGTTGAATGAATCTGTCTTTAAGGTAAGAATGCCACCTTTTTTAAACCTCTATATTTTTTTCAATTAATTCTGTAAATTGTATTCCAGTAAGATTTTTGTCCCCTGCAAATATAGTTAGATATGTTCTCTTTTTTTTTTTTTAAACTTTCAAGTAGTCTTTAGGTATTGCTTTTTTCTAGGTCTTGCTGTTGGAATGGTAATTCTGCAGATTTTGGTGCCCTGATTCCACAATCTGCACGGGTTAAAGCTCAGAAATAAAAACCAATTACTTAATTTCATAATCTCTCTTTCATTTACCACCCCTCTTATCAGAACACAAGACATTAATATGTAATCGCTGTGTTTTGTTTACGTTTCAAATATGTGGATTTAATGTACACAGTGCTCAGTCAGTCCGTGGAATTGACTTTGTTCAGAACTTTGATTACCTAAAAGTACTAATTTTAAATGGAGGGTTATCAAGATTTCTGAACAGTTCTACCAATCCTTAGAGTTTTGTGTCACATTTGTTTTAATTCTACACCTTGGTGTAACTAGGCTGCTGCTTTGCAGATTACAGAAACTGAAAATCTGAAAATTCTAGGTTTGTATGGGCTTGAGGCTTTTTTTTTTTTTAAGTAATGTGCTGAGCAAAATTAAAAAAAAAAAACCAACCTGCAAGTAAATTCAGTTTGGACTTCAATTTTTATTGCTAGGCTGTTGAGGAAGAAGTAGTCTCATCTCAAGATAATGGTGCTTTTGAATGTAAAAATGACAGCCATGAAATGGACCCTTCTGAGTCAAATCTAGGTAAGCAGTCAGACTCTTAGGCATATTTGCTTTGTTTTAATATTCTCTAGATCGGTTCTCCATGTGAGATTTTCTTGGTCATGTTCAATTTTTTTTTCTTCTAAATTGGGTGCTATTTACCTTACATTTATATTTTACGTATTGTTCATCTTTCTAACTGTGGTTTTGTTTTTAGGATTTGTGCCTATTACCAGTGACAGTAAACTTGTAGCAGTTAAAGGACCAGTACCATGCCAGATTTCTCTAAATTGTGAGAAAGCTACGTTACCTGTCGCATTCACCTCTCCTGCAACTCACTTTAAGCCTATTATTCTGCAGCAAAGTGCAAATATAACAAAGTTAGTATATCTTAAAGCAGAATAAGTTAAACTTGAGATTTCATTGTTAAATCTACTGGAATTGTCCTCAAAAAAAATTTTTTGTTCCTTTTCAGAGAAGTTCACACACCAGTTTCTGAGAAATTCGGGAAAGAGACAAGAAAAGAAAAACACATGGACCACAACAAATCAGAATATATAGAAGACTCTAAAAGCTACAGTGCTGAGGACACAGGTGTTGTTGAAACCGCACCTGAACTACCTGAGTATGATTTACAAGTTCCAGGCCACTCATCCCAGATGTCTTCAGAAGAGCAAGAGCCAGGCGATGCATTTACTTCTGTGGTTACATTACCAGCACCATCTGATTCCTCACATATTCTACAGGAAAAGAGCATTTTATCTGAAGTTCCTTCAAGCTCCTTAGCTTGTCCTACATCTTCCAATTTTCTTCATATAAATAACATCATTCCCAAACAGCATTCAGAGAAAAGAGTTTTGACATTTGTGCCAATACATTTAGCTGTATCCGAGCAAATACCAAATAAACCTCTTCGTTCAAGAATTGTTTATGATTGCTATCATAGTTTGCCAGTGCTACTTTCAAGTACTATTGCAAGTTATAAAATAGGCACGCAAGCAAAAAATGATGCCCCCTTTTGCAAAGTGCAGAACTGTGAGACTGCTGATACACAGAACAAGTTTAATAAAAGTAACCAAGTTATTCAAACCAACTGCCGAGAAACTGAGTGTGCTACCAGTGTAGACAGTATTTTCACTGAGCAAGAATACTTACCATGTACCTCAGTCAATCAAGACAATTCTCAACTCTTTGATGTTGAAGTCCTGCCCCAACAGAGCAGCACAAGTGACACTGCACTGCAGAAAGTGGTTCATCTTATACAAGAGGAGTTTGCATTTGATGGCTATCTAGAAAATGGAGATGAAGTTTTTGATATGGGTATGTACATTTTATTCTATGCATTATTATCAGTGATGCATAAGAATATTATTAGTAATGTCTTTTTTCTCTCTTTTTTTTTGTTTGTTTCTTTTTCTTTTTTTTAAACAAGGTAACTTCATTTTAAACTTAAAGGAAATTAAGTTTGATGTGTTCTCTGATAAAATTTGTGAGAAGTTTTGTGACCTCTACTGGGATGAAAAATTGCTGGAAAATCTGTATCAGGTAGTACATGGAGAAAGACCTTCACGTTTGTGGTAGGTGTTTTTCAACTTTTTCCTTCTTACAGTTCAATTTGATGCTTCTCTCCCTACTTTGTAGAAGCAGGAAAGGATATGCTGCTTCTCTTCAGGTATCTTTACTTGTCTCCTGACAACTGTTAATTTCCCAGATGTTTCATGGCCTTCCCCATAGCATGTAGTGCTTAATGGCTTAGCAGAAAATATTTTCTATTAAGCTTATCTGTATCTCCATCTTAGAATAGCTGAATACTGGAGACCTAATTCTGATCAATATTGTTTTCAACCATTAATGGAGAGCTTCCTAGTCTTGTTAGAAGAGACTTTGTAATCAGAAGTTAAATGTATTGTTCTTACTATTCAATTTGCTTATTCTGTTTGAGTTTAGATCTTTATACATCCGTTTGTTCTATTCACACCTAAGAAGGAAATTAATTTAGTTTTGCTAGAAATGTTTTACTTAACTAATTTTTGACTCAATGTTCCTCCTGGCAATCTTTTTAAAGTAGCCTATTAAGTAAGAAAACACCAGCCTAATTTCTCATTTTTACTGTTTCATCTTCAAGGACATATTTATGTGAAAAATAATAAAAACCATTTGTGCAGAATATTTATAAAACTTCTTACTGAAAACTACTGTAAACAGTAATCAATTTATATGTGGAAGCTTATGTATGTTTTCTTTGTCTGACATGGTCTGGAACTACAAATTGGAAGTTTTGACAAAGCTTGGTAGATATAGTCTACAAAAACTTCAGTATTACAAGATGTATTATCTCTACAGCAAGTTTCAGAGAGAATAGACTACAACCTCCAGATGTCAGAAACCGACGTGCTGGCCTATTTCACATTTGGGCTGGGATTTTTAAGGAGCCATTGACAACTGGTTGGAGGTTAGGCTCTTAACTCCCCAGAGCTGAATGTTATGGCAGGAGAAACTTGAGCTGTTACAGCTGAATTACTGAGGTATCTGAAGAGGTCATCTTCTTTATGAACTTTTGTTTCAAAGCAAACTTTTTTGAAAGCAGGAATGAAAAGGAAATCATAATTTATTATCCAGTATAAAAATGCAGGTCTAGCATTTAAATCAAGCAGAAAGACTGCATCAGAGTATTTCTGAGACCTGGCTTACTTAAAATTCTTTAGGCAAAGAATATAGCAGGTTTTAGTTGAGTGAAAAACCCATTACAGTAATTTTCAGTCCAAGTTATACCTGGAGTTACCCCTTCTGTTTGTATGTATTCTGATACTTCCGTTGGCATTTTAACAAATCCTGTAATGGAAAATCTCTGTGTCTTACTCAGTGTGCTTTACTGTCTGTTTGAACACTTCTTTTCTTGTAAAATAACAGCTGAAGCTGAACATGCAAACTTCAGGAGGTAGGTAAATGCTATGAAGCCCGTCACATACATGGTGGAGTCATTTGTGAGATCTCATTTTACTGATGTAAATATAAAAGGAAGTGAAACATTAATTTTTTCCTAATCCTCTTGTATTTTCAGCATAACTGATGCAGATGATTCAAAATGTGGCAATGCATTCCAAGATCTGAAGAAATCTGATAGCTTTTTGGCAAAGATAGAAGGTGAGAAGGGACTTTGTTTCTGAATCTTTGTGTGTGCTAGGAATCATTGGCACAAGTTTTAAGAGATTGGCACTTTGAGCATGTCTTCAGGAAAACACTCACCTTAGTACTTATTATCAGAGAATCTGAAAATTATCAATAACTTGGGGACCTGTTGTCTTTTATATAAAGCTCGCATATGACCAAATGTAATTGAATGGGATGCCAGTTTAATTTACTTTTGCTTACACGTATTTACGCAGGTATGTCTGTTGAAAAACTTCTGAATCCTAACTGCTACATGTGGTTTTCTTGTGCTCAGCCAGTAGATGTTCTATTGGCATGCTTTGAAGTAGGAAGAGGGAAGGGGGACGGTCATACTGATTCAGCTCCATGAACCATAGCAAGCTTGGCTAGGCAGAGAGGAGAGCTTTAGAAAATGCTTATGACTCCTTAGCTGTTACTGAAGAAGTTGGGGATTGATTGGAGGGTGACTCTTAAACTATCTGGTCCTTCTTGGATGACTTATCAAAATTAAAACTAGGCAGTAAAATAAATAAAATATATTAAACCAAAAAATTGTATTGTCAATAAAATTGTTTAAAAATTCTGGGAAAGGAATTATACAGAAATCAAGAAACTGAATTGCTTTTGGATTTAAAGGAGCATTTTTAACTATTTATCAAAAGGGTTTGCAGAAATAGGAAAAAAGAAACAGTTTTTACCTCTCTCCTGGGAATTCCTCGACTCCTATATTCTATCCACAGAAGTGCATTTTTACAGATAGATAGCAAAATGAACAGTGGGTCAAATGATTTGTTGATCAAGATAGTTTTGCCTTTTGATCACAAACTGGTTTACAGGACACCATTTCAGGGCAGTCATTGAGGTTATATTAGCAGATTATTTATACTTCTCAGTGTGAGTTTTGCGTTTTTCCTGGCTTGCTTTGTGATTGAAGGTTTACAAAATACATCTTTAAGTAGCTGAACTCAAAACTGGGCTGGGACTGGTAAATCCCGTTGTTATACCAAAACCATTACCCTTTCTAGGCTTGCTGTATTCATGGGCAGCTTGTATTTGGTTGCTGTTGTATCAGTTTCATTTTTCTTCAAGATAGTTCAGTGAAGTTTCAACATTTAAACTTTGTTGCTTCTGTCTTTTGAAAAAAAATAAGCAGGTTGTTCTTTGCAGAACTACTTTTACTCCTACATTGTTAACTTTTATGGCAGAACATACATTTGTAAGTTTGCACTTGGCTGCTGTCATGCTGTTAGTTTTCCTTTTTGACTCAGACTGATTGAAGATGTAAAGCCAGACCTTCCCATGAGGTATGTGACTTCTTTGCACCAGTAATTCAGATCTGTTTGACTCCAAGGTGGCATATCTGAGCCCTGAAGAGTTGCTCAAGTGAAAACGGAGTCTTCTGGCAGGCGTAAAAGCTCCTGTCAGCATCATACCAACCCTTGACTGTTGCCTCAGTCCCTTTAGGTTGGTAGTAGCCGTTATAACTGCAAAGAAGTCCCGTCATAGCTCAACGGAGTAAGTCCTGTAGGAGTAAAAAGTTTAACATCTATGTCCTCTTTGGCTGTATCAAGTATTTTTGCCCTCTATGTGTGGACTAAAATCTTCAGGACGTATAGATGGGAAAAAACTCAAGAGCTAAGCTTTTTACTAATGCGTGCACAGGTCTGAGTCTGACATATGTAACGTTTGTTACTGTTTGATGTTTCTGTACTATGCTTTGTTTAAATGCTTGTTGTATATGTGCAGAAGGTATTTTCTAATTTTCAGGAGTGTATTGACCAAAGCTTAGGAGTTCTAAAATGTCTCAAGCCTTTGTCATGTTGCAATGTGTAGCTGAGAAAAAGAAAGCAACGAATCAAAATAACCATGTAACACCACGGTTTGAGGGCATAGATGGTCTCATAACTATATTTTTTATGTGTAGTGTTTACGTTCAACAAAGCATGCATCACAGCACATTACCGTTATTTCTTTTCCCTCCTACATCCTCTTCAGGAGAAGAGGAAGCAACCTTTGATGTGAAGGCTGAGCCTGTGATAAATAAATCATTAGCTGAAGTGGATTTTGATGAGTCACCTTCGGATAATTTCAGAAAAGAATTGAGGCTGCAGGATACTATCCCTGTAGAGAAAGAGCAACAATTACAAAACAATGGCTGTTGTATTCATCCAGGCTTTGCAGAAGAAAATATAGAGCCAGAGGAAGAGACCATGATAAAGACAGCTGGAAACAGCTACCTTGTGTCTCCCAATCTACCTGACTTTCATGGCTGTAGTCCTGGTTGGAGCAGTGCATTTTATGGAGCTGAATGTTTTGATTCAGAAGTTCATAGTTACATGGAAAACCTTGCAAAACAGAAATCAAGTGACTCACAAAATATAGACGCTAAGAAAGTGGTGAGTGCATTGATTTTTTTAAAATCATTAAAGTGCTTCTTTACTTGCTGGTTACAAGTATGATAATATTTGTTGTGTTATAGTGAGTTGAAACCTTCTTTCATCTTTTAAATACTGACTCTTAAGTGAGTGTTTTAAAATCCTCAAGATTTGCGATGTCTTATCAATAAACCAAGGTAAGGATAGTATTCCAAAATAAAGAGCACCAACATGAAATTGATTATCACTGACCTACAACACGTCTTCTCTTCCTGAAGTTGACTGGAAAGGTACTGGCTGCCATATGCACCAATCCCATGGTGGTAGTATTATAGAAAAGAGCTAAGAATGGCTATGACTGGTGGGTATCACAGGCTTACAAGAGGTCCTCCCTGTCACATGCTCTGAGCCCTTTTCCTTGGTCATGGTGAATTCCCTGGCAGTTTCTCACTGTTTGCCAGCAGAATGGCAGTTATTTGCTCCCATCAACTCTTGGAAATGGCTAATCATCATTATAAGTTCACCTTTTGTGCCTTTTAAGCAGCTTGGGGGACATGGGGGAACATGGGTAGGGAGGTGGGTTGTTTTAGATTAACAAGGTCTTCCATTCCCTTAAAGATCATATTGATCACATTTACTTAATTTTTACATGTGTGCATCTAACAAGCTTCAGTTTGTAAATAGTTTTGTAAATATTTCAATTCCAAAGCTAGAGTAAGAGCTGATTCATGAGAAGGGAATGGAAAACTTGAAGTAAATGAGTTATTAATACTGGAAGACCTACAAGTCTAGGGACACCTGGAGTCTTTTTGTGTCCCTGAGAATGTTTAGTTGTCTAGTTTGTGTTTCCTTACTGTCTCTGACAGATATCTGTTTAACAAAGATGAAGCAGGAGTTCCACTGCTCTTTTGGATTTCCTTACGATGGACAGTTAGTTGAATTTATTGCTTTATTTTTAAGTGACCATGATGTAGTAGAACTGAACAGCTGAGAACACAGTCTAGACTTTTTGTTTCCACATAGCCAGTTTAAATCCCAGCGGATCTATTTACATTCACTTCTTCTGAAGAGGCTGTGACCTCACTTCAGGTTTTCAGTAAAAAACATAACTATTTTTCTGTTATTAGGCAAGTTAAAGCCTGAATCATTGAGGATGTTCTGCTTTTTTGCTCCTTAATGTTCACATGTAAATCTATAGGAGAAAATAGCATGAGAAATTTCAGCTACTATTGGTGTGTGTAAAAATAAATAAATAAAAATTTAAAAATAGGTTTTCAGGACTACCATTCTCAAAAATTTACATCTACTCAAAAATTCCTGTTACTAATCCTGTAGGGTTGTTTAATCCTGTATAGCCATGCCAACTAGAGAAAATGTGCTTGCTTTATCTCCCTTACTTGAAAGACTAATTCTTGACTGAAGAACAGATTTTCACGAGGAAAGAGTTTTCATAAGCATATAAATAGATTTTTCTGTTTCAACAGGCAATCTTTTTACTTAGAGATTTTTACAGACTACTCAGCAATTTAGTTTGATTCAAAAGGATGAATTATCTTCCAAGTACTTGGCAATTGGTTTCCCTATTTAACAGGCATGCAACAAAAATGAAGTTTCATGGTGCTTACAGTCTGCTTTGGAATTTGCTCATGAAATTAATGCATGCTATTATACATTGCTACTGTTTGCATTAATGCATAAGAATTTGCTAGCCCAACAGTCATACAAGAGGCTGCGGGGGAAATAGTGGTGAAGTATCTCTCTAGAAAATTCTATTGTGCTTGTGCATGTTACGTTCCACTGGAGGAAGATTACTATTGATAAAAAGTGCATTATTTTTCTAATAATATTGCATTAAATATTCTCTCATATTTTTTAGTTAAGAATGCTTTTAGATCTCATGTTACTAGAAATTCAACAGAGGATGGTTTAAAATACTGGTTATTTTTTGGTCTTGTGACTGTTTTTATTTCTTTCACTACCATAGCATCAACAACTGTAATATTTCTGCTGATATTACAACACTGACTTTCTGTGAAACCCAGCTTCTTCCAAATGTGTTTAAAACAAAAACTTAGAGAATCATGTTCCAACTGCAGCAATCTTGACCATTTAACTTGAGCAAAGAAAACCTTCCTAAAATCTTGCTGTTTTTCCAAACTCCATCAGTCATGACAATTTCTGAAATAAGCTATTAGCAATATTGTTGAAACGAGATGAACTGTTACAAGTTTTAACTCATCAATATATATAAGAAAGACACAGAAAAAATGTGAAACTGAAATTTGTTTTTCTGCCACTGCAGCCGTCGGGAAACGATGATTCTTAGCTATAAGAGAATCAGTTATCAACATGTGGGTGATAAGCAGCTCTATCCAGCTTCTTTGTGCTATTTCTGCTGCCTGATTCATCAAACCAAAAGCTACAAATCAACTGTGAAAAAGTATAGCAGGATTTCAATCTTTATACCAGCAGCTGACAAAGACCAGTTCGTATCTCATTTTGAACAACACGGATGTTGCTGGTACCGTTGATAGGGATGGGATTTAACATTTATAGATTCTTCTGTATCATTGTACTTTGATGTTGCCAACATCTGTATTTGTACAGCAAAGTGTTTTAACTAATTTTATTTGGTAATATGAACATTTGTATTTGTTATACTTGGAGTACATGTGATTTAAAAAATAAATGTGGTTGTTAATCATTGGCATTTATGAAGCATTAACACTGTTAATGTGTAAACAGTGAGAGCTGTGCACATTTCAAGGGAATATACTGAGAAAATAAAATAGACTCAGTGGGAAAATTAACATGAATTTTCTGACAAAGTACAAGCTAAAAGTGTGAATTATTCTAGCTGCCAGCTTCTCACTGTAAAATCTAGTGGAGAAAACAAATGTCCCATGTGTTCAGGAGGAGTATAAAGTCTGAAAGAAGGCTTGTAGGTGGCTGTTTCGAGCAGGAAGGTGGTTTGAGTTTCTAGAGGAAAGTTTTGCCTCCCATGCAAGGTAGAGCTGTTTGTCTCCACCCTATCCTTCCTTGTTTAAATCATCTGTTAACCAGTTTTATTTCAGAAACCAGTTTGTTGATTAGCTGTAGTCTAGTTTTTGTTGTCTGGCAAAGATTGTATCAATCTACTTTTTGCGTCAGGTCTCTACAGATTTTTTTAAGAATCATAGAATCATAGAATCATAGAATGATTAGGGTTGGAAGGGACCTTAAAGATCATCAAGTTCCAACCCTCCTGCCATGGGCAGGGACACCTCCCACTAGACCAGGTTGCCCAAAGCCACATCGAGCCTGGCCTTGAACACCTCCAGGGATGGGGCATCCACAACTTCCCTGGGCAACCTGTTCCAGTGTCTTACCACGCTCATAGTGAAAAATTTCTTCCTAATGTCTAACCTAAATTTACCCTCTTTTAGCTTATACCCATTACCCCTTGTCCTCTCACTACACTCCCTGGTAAAGAGTGCCTCCCCATCTCTCCTGTAGGCCCCCTTCAGGTACTGGAAGGCTGCTATCAAGTCCCCTTGGAGCCTTCTCTTCTCCAGGCTGAACAACC
>WKFP01014002.1:389443-427816 GCA_011057875.1 Pterocles orientalis | reverse complement strand
GCATCCCTTCCCTCCAGCATGTCCACCACACCACACAGCTTGGTGTCATCGGCAAACTTGCTGAGGGTGAACTCGATCCCACTGTCCATGTCTCTAACAAAGATGTTAAACAACACTGGTCCCAGTACCGACCCCTGCGGAACACCACTTGTCACCGGTCTCCACTTGGACATTGAGCCATTGACCACAACTCTTTGAGTGCGGCCGTCCAGCCAGTTCCTTATCCAGCGAGCGGTCCTTCCCTCAAACCCATGTCCCACCAACTTAGAGACAAGGATGTCATGTGGGACTGTGTCAAAGCTATTTCTCCAGGGCAATGTCTTATACTGCTTTGCACAAGTCCAGGTAGATGATGTCAGTTGCTCTTCCTCTATCCACCAGCGCCGTGGCTCTATCGTAGAAGGCCACCAAATTCGTAAGGCACGATTTCCCTTTGGTAAAGCCATGTTGGTTGTCATCAATCACCTGCTTGTTTTCCGTGTGCCTTAGCATAGGTTCCAGGAGGATTTGCTCCATGATCTTCCCAGGCACAGAGGTGAGACTGACCGGCCTGTAGTTTCCCGGGTCTTCTTTATTTCCTTTTTTAAAAATGGGGGTTATGTTTCCCCTTTTCCAGTCTGTGGGAACTTCACCAGAGTGCCACAGTTTCTCAAATATGATGGATAGCGGTTTGGTAACCTCGTCTGCCAGTTCTCTCAGGACCCGCAGATGTATCTCATCAGGTCCCATGGACTTGTGCACCTTCAGGTTCTTTAGATGGTCTCGAACCTGATCTTCTCCTACAGCTGGCAGTTCTTCCTTTTCCCAGTCACTGCCTTTGCCTTCTGCAACTTGGGCAGTGCGGCTTGAGCTCTTGCCAGTGAAGACTGAGGTAAAGAACTCATTAAGTACCTCAGCCTTCTCTATATCCTGGGTCACCAGGTCTCCCGCTTTCTTCCAGAGAGGGCCCACATCTTCCCTAGTCCTCCTTTTATCATTGACATACCTCAGCAGTAAAGTTGAACTGATTCTACAGCTTTGTGATAGTGTAAGCAACATTTAGGAACTGCTATTTCAAAGAGTGAATGTTTAAAGATAGTTAGGCACTTGAGCTCAACTACATTTGTCCTGACTTAGTGACACTACCCTTTCATAGGAACAAGTCTGCTTGGTCAGTTCAAGTCTGGTTTGCAACTGGAAGTGAGTACTGAATGAGAGTCTAACCACACAACAAATTACAGTTTTTGAAACATATATGTCTCATTAATACATTTATCTCTCCAATGAAAAATTCATATGATTCGAATGTTTTTTTATTCACTTTCTAAAACTGAATGTAATTAAATTTATTTTTTTCATAGCTCTAAGTCAGTTTGACAACGTGCAGGTTCTGAGGAACTCTGAGTGTTAGAACATATCGTTTTATTCATGACAGAATTAAATATTTTGCCATAAAAATAACTAAGTTTTCCATTTTTCTACTGGAACCTGTTGGATATTGTCTGTACCTTAGGTTGTGATTTAATAAGGTGCAACAAGTAAAACATTTGTTATATGATGAACAATATTAACAATAGGATTCATCAAGGTATTATAATTTTTAAAAAGGTAATATGTACTCATGTTTGGAAGGAATTTGAAATAGCTAGAATATAAAAAAATTAAAATATTTATGGATCAAGATGACAATTTCAAATTTAAAAGCAATTAACACTTCACTGTTTAAGCACTTATCAGATAGTTCATTGCACTTCTTAAAGTCAGCAGAGGTTAATCTGTATTTAGAAAAGTTAGTCCTTAGGTGAGCAAGTATATGTTCCCTGCCTCATCATCTCTAGGCCAGGAGCTGCTGATTTTGTGCTCTCATACAGAGCCCATCCAGGCTAAAACATGGCAAGTCCTCGCAGCAGAGTAAGAAGGGAAGGCAGCTACCAGGGCTGCCATTTCTCCAGGGCAATGTCTTATACTGCTTTCACAATGAGAAGAACATTTTTTTTGTAGTCTGATAAACTTGCTTTCTGCTGTCTTGCAGCCCCAAGCCTTCACTCTTAGCCTTTGCCCTTCTCTCCTCTTTGCCCACACTGGGTTTCCGTTATCCCCCAAATCTCATAAGCTACTTGCAAGTCTTCACCAAACTTCACTGCACCCAAGCTGTGACTAGGATGCTTCTAGTAAAGGTTTTGCATATGCTGGCCACAGTTTTCCCTTTCCCATTCCTTTTTTCTGCCAATATTCTGCATCCTTTGGTGAACCCACTTTTCACCATGTAAAAAATGCTTCAAGGACAGATTGGAATTTGCAGTTTTCCCAAGTAAGCAAAGTTGCTCTGTCATTACTTTGTTCCCTAGACTAAGGGATGTTCTATATAAAAGTGTCCTGACAAATTAAATGTACTTCAGAGGAAGTAAAACAATTTAATGTAGAGCTTTATGGTAAATGTTTATATTCTAGACCTACCTAAAATGGAAGATAGTGTGAAATAGACAGGGAATTTGCTGCTGACTTCATTTCTACACACCAGGAGTTATTTAGGGCACAAACCACTCCCATCCATCAGATTCCAAATGTCAGAAAATGGCCACTCTTTCTGATTCCCTTTCTGTGTTCATAATCTCTTAATCAACTTGTTTTCGCTTTAATTGGTGAAGCAAAACCAAATCTTTAAGTAAAAGCAAGCAATTTGCAATTCAGAATCTGGATAATAGCTTTTCTGTGCTTTCAGTACTCTCATGCCTATGTAGTGGTAAATCTTTTAAAAATCCACAGGGCGTTTGTGGCTTTTTGCTGCTAATGAACTAGGTTGTTAAACCTTTTGAGCTTTTCTAAAAAACAGTAACAGGTTTTTCTCAAACTCAAATTAATTTCTAGTAAGCCCATCCCATTAAAACTAACCTATTTACCAATCTGTTGTTTGATATGTTACCTCTGAGCTATGTGTCTTCTGATCACTCTGCTTGTGGGAGTTCTGTCTGCTGCATTCAGTGAACTTATTCCATTTAAAATGCTGTTTCATGTAAGTGGTCACTGGTAGTTAGCTTAGGACCGAAGTGCAAAAGCCACCACTTTTATAAAACACAACATGTGTCATGTTTGTTGTTTCATAATAAATCAGAAGCTGAACCCAAAGTGAATGGCCCGTTTTCATTGGTTCATAAAATAATGAAAACTTTGATATGCAAACAAATATAAATATTTACATTAAATTTGATAGTATTGTGACAAGCCCAATAAACTTTCATTTCTACCCATGGCTTAAGTTACATAATTCCATAGAAATTTAGTGTATTTTTTCAATTATGTAAAAAGCATAAATGTAAAATATGTAAGCTCAACTTCGAAACTGATATGTCTTTTATTTATAGAGCTGCTCTCCTGACTACTTTCTGGTATGGTTGTATAATATAATGTGATTATAGAATCATAGAATCACCGAGGTTGGAAAAAACCTGAAAGATCATCCAGTCCAACCGTTCACCTATCAATAGCTCCCACTAAACCATGTCCCTCAACACAGCATCCAGTCTTTCCTTGAACACACCCAGGGTCGGTGACTCCACCACCTCCCTGGGCAGTCCATTCCAGTGCCTGACCACCCTTTCTGAGAAGTAATACTTCCTAATGTCCAGCTTGAATCTCCCCTGCCGTAGCTTGAAACCATTCCCTCTGGTCCTATCACTAATGACACGAGAGAAGAGGCCGACCCCCAGCTTACTACAACCTCCCTTCAGGATGTTATAGAGAGCAATGAGGTCTCCCCTGAGCCTCCTCTTCTCCAGGCTGAACATTCCCAGCTCCTTCAGCCTCTCCTCATATGGCCTGTGCTCCGGACCCCTCACCAGTTTTGTTGCCCTCCTCTGAACACACTCCAGGGCCTCAATGTCTTTCTTGCAGTGAGGGGCCCAAAACTGGACACTCGAGGTGCGGCCTCACTAGTGCTGAGTACAGGGGAACAATCATCTCTCTGCTCCTGCTGGCAACACTGTTTCTGATCCAAGCCAGGATGCCATCGGCCTTCTTGGCCACCTGGGCACACTGTCGGCTCATGTTCAGCCAAGCATCAATCAATACCCCCAGGTCCATTTCCTCTACGCAGTCTTCCAGCCACTCCGCCCCAAGGCTGTAGCGTTGCCTGGGGTTATTGTAGCCGAAGTGCAGGACCCGGCATTTGGTCTTGTTGAACCTCATCCCATTGGCTTCAGCCCAGCTCTCCAGCCCGTCCAGATCCCTCTGTAGGGCCTCGCTACCCCCAGGCAGATCCACACTCCCAGCCAATTTCACAGAATCACAGAATGTTAGGGATTGGAAGGGACCTCAAAACATCATCTAGTCCAATCCCCCTGCCGGAGCAGGAACACCTAGATCAGATCGCACAGGAACGCATCCAGGCGGGCTTTGAATGTCTCCAGAGAAGGCGACTCCACAACCTCTCTGGGCAGCCTGTTCCAGTGCTCTGTCACCCTGACTGTAAAGAAGTTTTTTCTCATATTCAAATGGAACCTCCTATGTTCCAGCTTGAACCCATTGCCCCTTGTCCTAATTTGGTGTCATCTGCAAACTTACTGAGGGTGCACTCAATGCCCTCATCCAGGTCATCAATAAGGATAATGAAGAGGACAGGCCCCAGTACTGACCCCTGGGGAACACCACTCATGACCGGTCACCAGCTAGATTTAACTCCATTCACCACCACTCTCTGAGCCCAGCCCTCCAGTCAGCTCCTTACCCAGCCAAGAGTGTACCCATCCAAACCACGGGCTGCCAGCTTCTGCAGGAGAACACTGTGGGAGACAGTGTCAAAGACTTTGTTGAAGTCTAGGTAGACCACATCAACAGCCTTTCCCTCATCCACCAGATGGGTCACTAGATCATAGAAGGAGATCAGGTTGGTCAAACAGGACCTGCCCTTCATGAACCCATGCTGGCTAGGCCTGATCCCCCGGTCATCCCGCACATGCCGCATGATCTCCTTCAAGACACTGATTTGGAAACCATTGCCTTCAATCAGACATTCATTTCTTGCTGCAGATATAGGTCAGCTGCCTAACAGAGCATTTCTGGGGTGTAGATTAATTTTAGAACCCATCACTTTTAATTCTGGATGACTTCTGAGCATCACTTTTAAAAATGCTCTTGAAAACAACCAGATAAGTGAGATTATAACTAAAGGCATATTTATATAAACTAATTCAGACAAACTACAGTGCAGTCTCGCCATACGCAAACCAGCTCCAGTTCTTAAGTTGTAGAACTGTGGTATAACTGATGCTTTTCTGGGGACAGGTGATGCCTCCCTGTCCCTGTAGGCACAGGTGTGGAAGGTGGCTGATATCCTATGCTTGTCTGTTCGGATGTTCTTTTTTCCGTACAAGATAACTCTTGTAAAACTTCAGTTTCCTGATAGAATCTTCTATTTACCATTCTGATCAGAATCATTTTTCTATTTAAATAGGAACTAGAACAATTGCTAATGATGGAGACAAAAAATTACAGAAAGACGATAAAGTTTTACCAGAAACTATTGCAGAAAGAAAGAAGCAAAGGTGAGATTACAGCAACTTGTCAGTAATGAAATGGGTGTGTAGTACTTTGAAGTATTTTTCCCTGTAAATCAGTAGCATTGATGTTCTTATGCTGTGTGTTTTAAATCTAAAGGTCCTGAAACTAAATCTATGTTGCCCAAATTGAGAGGACAGTTACAGGAGATGAAATCAAAGGTGCAGTTTCTTGAACTGGTGAAGAAATACGTGCAGGCAAGTCAGACTTTACTTTGCTTTTGTTTCATTTGTCATTTCATCACTGTGTCAGTATGGTTGGTTCCTCAAGTCAATATATGAAATCTGAAATGTTTTGTGTCAAAATGCCAAACTAAGTAGGATCTAAAAGAATTAAAGGTTATTGCTGCTAATATTATTTTAAAATAAAAAAGCAATTGTATGAAATGTGATTTGGCTTTAAATTGAGTTGACTGCATTTTCTGTGGATTTTCCTCTTTATTTTCCTACATTTTGTTTTTATGTGGCTTTGCATCTTTGAGCAGATCCTGTATGCAGAGCAGTGGGGTGTGGAATCCTGTGTGCTGCCTACAGTTATTCACAATGGGAGAACTGATGCCATGGATGTGGCACCTACAGATGGGTCATCATTGCTTCTTTACTATAACACAGAGAAACACCAATGTAATAACGAAAATGGAATAAGAGTTCTTCAGGCTGGGACACCGCTTGGTTTAATGGCTTATTTATATTCTAGGTATAGTATATTTTGCACATCCTTAACTGGGTTGAAACGTAGTTGCTAATTCAGGAAGAAATGGTCTCCATGATAAGTCCTAGTTACTCAACATTGCATAAATTCTTCATTCTTGTAGCAAGTTTAGTGTTATTTCTATGGAGACTTATTTACAGAAATGGGCATGGAAGTGGCAAAAGACAGTCTGATAAGAAATAAGCCAAACTGATGTTTAGATTTGATTAAAACTCACACCATTTGGTAATAAATCAAAACCTAATAACTTTAAACTTTTATTCTTTGCTTATTTGAGGTTTTGCTCTGATAGTTGCCATGTAATGAAGGCTTTATGTTACTGCCAGCAGTACAACTATTCTTCAGAACGTATAATTTGATAATTCATATTGATAGGGTCTGGATATGAAAATGAATAGGTTCTGATTTACAAATTATTGCCCTAGTCCTTGGGACTGATCAAGATGCAGGCTTATCTCAGGGCTTAAGTGGGGAAAAAGGTGTCCTTCAACCTTCAGCCAAGGTGAAGGAAGTGTTGTTTTAAAGTACCTGAGCCATAATAGTATGAAGAATGGAAAGTGCCTGAGAGACTCTATCAGACTTGTGCCACTGTTGAGAGAGCAACTTCTTCCCAGCTGCTTCTCCCAGTTCATCCTGACTCTGAGACCCAGTTACTTTGTCCTGAGTGCTGTTTTTCCTGGTAGTTAATATTTTTGCACAAAGTGAACGATTTTTTTGTAAGCCATCAGGGAGATATGACAATTAGCCTGTGTTAAGACCTTGGGTGTGTGCATGTGTATATAAAAAAGTAAAATACACTCATTTTTAAAGTGTGTGTAATAAGTGTATTCTGTTGTTAAAGAAACTGCTGCTCTAATTAGAGCTACATGAGATATTTTATTGCTTAAAGTATCTATTTTTTATGCTGTTACTATAATAAAAATCGTAGAATTATGGAATCATCTTTTAAAACATTATCAAGTGAGATGACAGAAAAAAGAAAATCTAATATGTTCTTCCATACTATTTAGAATGTAACTTTTAATGATGATAGAAATGTCAAAGTGGTTCTTCGTAAAATTGCAAGTAGAGAAACGTTTTTTTAAAACAATTTGTGCTTTCAGTCTTGGTGATCACAATATTTGATGTGCAAAAATAAAATAAAAAGGCATCAAGCTTTTATGTAAAGCTTGAAAATTTAAAATTCCTAGTAATTCTTGATATTTTGAGGACTTTTTTTTGCTGTTGCTGTACTCTAATGCAAGAAGAAAATGTGTAATTGTTATTCCTTGTCTGAAATTTTTCTTGTGCTTCACAGAAATGCATTTTTAGAAGGTTATGTACAGCAGTTTCTCTATACGTTTCGCTATTTCTGCACACAAGAAGAATTTTTGCAGTTTCTTCTTGATAGAATCAGCAGCACTTTATCCAGGTACAGTAATTTCCTGTGAAAAATATTATCAAAGCGCAATTGACTTTTCCTCCCAATGGCAAATAGCTGTTTCTCAAAAGAACAATTTACTTATATTGTATTTTGATGTTTGTTTTTCTAAGACTCTCTTGACAAGTGAGAGTAAAACTAAAGCAAGTGCTATATTTGACAGTGTGCTTACTTTGTTTTTCTTCTGAATCCTAAGTCTTACTGTTGCCAGCTGTTCAGTGATGGGTGCTAAGTACAACCACAGCTTTGTTTCCATAGAGCCATGGATGCCAGATATATGAAATATAAGAATTTAAGATAATACAGTCAATGCCAAATAATACTTGTGGTTTTCTGAACACTTATATTTAAACTGGAATATTATATCACTTTTGGTGAAATGGCCTTTTTCTTCTTGGCAGTGCAAGCCTGGATCCTTCCACATCACTTACCAAAATATGTAACCGCAGTTTCTACATCCTGCAGGCCTGGATTGAAGACTGCTACAGTGTAGACTTTGCAACAAATACTGACCTTTTGTGTACCCTAAAAGAATTTATTTCTTCCAAGGTAAGTCAGACTTTCAGTAGAAGCTTTAGGGGAAAAAAAAATCATTTTAAGTCAGTTATGGTATATGTAAGATGGTTATTACAATAAACTGTCCTAATTGCAATTAAAGTAAAAGAAAATTAATGCTGTCTTTGACAGCTGTGTTCGATATGTCTGGCTTTGGACAGACATGAATCTTACAACTATATTGTGTCTTGCTTGTAATTTATGGGACATTGAATTCAATAATCTGTTAACTTGTTTTGCATTTACAGGTTGCTCCATTAAATGGCTATGGTGACCATCTGTTGTCATTGCTTGAGGATGCTTCTGCCAGGAAAAGTGGCAGTGCTCATCAGTGCTCCAGCGTGGACAAATGTGAAGAGGAGGGCAAGGAAGAGGACAGAAAAACATTACATTCTCTATGTAAAAAGCTCTCAGAAGATGTTTCCAGAAAGGCATGTATTTTCTTCAGACTGCACTATATGGAGCACATTTCCATTTATTGTTTTCTGTCAAAAAGTAGAGTATCCAGCTTAGGGTCTAGACCCTGATTTAGTAAAATTTATGGACCTGCATTTTAAATTTTCTTTTGAAAGTATCTAAGGTCTGAAGAATTCTATAACTGTGGAATTCATCTTAAGCCTTTATGGCAGCCTGTCATCTGTTTCAGTAGCAGTAGATCAGATAATCAAAATTTTGAGCGGAGTTGAGCTCTTCATCCTTGATACTACCATGTGACTCATAGTTACTAGGAAACCTTTTCTCCATAGTCGAATGTTAATACTTTTTATTAGGTATGTATCTTTGTAAGTCTATAAATACAGGAAAACAGAAGGGGATGAGGGGTTTTCTGTTAGAACTTCAAAGCTTGTAGCAAAAACGTGTCTGAACTTTTGTCTGTATTTACTGGTTCATATAGTGTGCTAGGGAAAAGTAACGTGAGAAGATGGAGCATACTGTATGCTTTTCCTGAAAAAGATCTCCTACAGAGTTACCAAAAAGACATATGGAAGTCAAATGTATCAGTAATGTGCAAGTTGAACTTAGAATCAGCCTCTTGATGAAGATGTAGAATTCCATGGGGTATACTGGGGATACAACCAATAAAGGGCAAGCAGAATAGAGAAAACATTTACTTATTTTATTGTCACTGCATCGTAATGATCCTGAATGATGTAAGAAGGGAAAAGAATGGAAAACCAAGTATTTCTTTGGAAAGGGATGTTTGATTCTAAGCAAAAAGAGTACAAGCAATAGTAAGAGATAGTAAGAAATAAAACACAATATAAAACTTCAGAATATAAACTATTTCATGGCAGCAAGCTTGAATATATGGAAGTTTGTTTTAAATACCAAGTCTTGAATGAGGTCTGGTGACCTCCTTCTCAGACTCATTGACTGTGCATATTATATTATCTTAGAATAGCAATGTTGAATAAACCAATTTGTGCCTGGGCTTGAAGGTTAGATTAAGACTTTTGCATCCACAAAGGTGTTTCTCTAACAAAATATTTCAGAAAGTTAAATCAAGGGGAAACAATGTTTGCTTTAGAGAAGTTGTAGCTTTACATATTTTTTTTCTACAGAATTTTAATTGGAAACTTTCCAAAGGTATGGGACCAATTGCACAATATCAGAGAGAGCGACTGTACTCTCTTCCATCAGTTTTGCCAAGGCCATGCTATAGCAGTTTTACAGAATTCCCAGTCTCCTTTGCTAAAGCAGATGAAGTGGGACCATATCTCTTAACAGAATACAGTGCCCAGCAGCTTTGTTGTCAGCTGACATTACTGCAACAGGTACAAAGGTCTAGGTTTACTTGGAAGTACGAATAATATCTATGTCCTTACTTTATACTCAGCCTCCTTTCTCTACCATTTCCGAACCCTGTTTCAAGCTTATTTCATACTATTTCATAAGACTTTGAATTAAAATAATCCCTTTTTCTCTTGAAACTTCTACAGTAAAATTCAGAATGGTTAATTGTATTCTTAGATTGTGAACCCTCTGATAAATTTGCTGAAGAGAGGGAAGTGGGGGGAATCCTCTATTGCTTTTATACCCGAGCATTTTAAAAGAACTGCTAGTGCTAACAAGAGATATATCTTGCTCTTTTTGTTTAGGAATTGTTTCATAAATGTCATCCAGTACACTTCCTAAATTCAAGAGCACTTGGTGTTAAAGACAAATGTGTCACTGTCCAAAAGTAAGTTGCGTATTTTAACTTCACTTCTACTCTGTTGATGCTCAATAACTTACTGTGTTACACCTTTAACACATCCAGAAAGAGAGAAACATTTTAAATACTTAATATCTTTTCAACAGACTAAATAGTGTGTTTACATATTTTTTTTAATTTCAAGATATTTTATACATGTATATGTACTGATGCACGTATGTGTACAAGGTAGGTGACATTTGCAAGGTGATTTATTCAAAAACTAAAGTGTGTCAGGCCAAAATATTTTGAAGACTTGTGTCGGGGGTTACTTCAGAGGTTTTCTTTTTGGTGTAAAAAATTGTAATAGTTTCTGAAGCAGGCTACTTGATAATGCCTCTGTGTGTGTATATAAAATGTCAATGACCATTACAGAATCACAGATTAGCTAAGGCTGGAATAGACCTCTCAAAATCATGTAGTCCAGCCCCCCCTGCCTTAAGCAAGCTCAGCTAGAGCAGGTTGCCTAGGATCATGTGCAGTTGGGTTCTGAACGTGAGTGGAGACTCCACAACCTCTCAGTGCAATGTTAATTTTGTATTGTTAGGTAGATGAAGTATCAGTATTCACAGATAGGTAGGAGTTTTCCTGTAGTTATTAGAGTGGTTGTCAACTTATTTAAATTACTTGCTCAATGGTAATTAGTGTTCTCATCCAGCCACATGGACCTAATTATATTTTATTATGGTCTAGTTCTTACATATTCAGTGGGTTCAGCTGGCATCTAATCAGTACTTATTAATTGCCATACTTGTAGCAGACTTTTTGGTCTAAGGACAGGAAATGAACGTCTAAAGCAGCTCATCTTTTACAGATTGTTAAATGGCAGAGGCTAAATCAGCTGGTTTATATTGATTAGGGGTTCAGGCATGGGAATAAAACTCTGTGGTACCACTAGGCATCAGGCTCAATTTCTTAATGTGGCTGCAGTTTTTAATGAGTTTGGATCTTTGGCTGTTATTTTGTGTCAGATTGGATGGTTTGATTTATTCAGTAACAAGTGGTGAAGGTGTCTTTATGTACAGAAATACATACTGCATATGCTTATCTTGTAATTATAAGGAAGAAAAAGTAACATAGCTCACTACGTACTTTATAAAAGATTATAAAATCAAGACCGTAAGCACTGCAAAATTATTTTAAATGGTTAGAAGTTGGCATCTTCACAATCAAGATTTTCTTTGAAAATCCACACTCAGAGTGAATTATTTTTGCCTTTTTTCCCCCATTCTCTCCATAGAGTTGTTTCTACAGAGACAGTTTCACTTAAAGTCTATAATCTGTTTCTGTCGAAGTGCATACAAGACCAGTACCTTCTACATTTATTAAGAAATGCAGACGGTATCAGCACCTGGGTTGCTGCTGAAATTGTAACATGTCATACATCTAAGGTTTGTCATTGTTCTATTGTATTACTTAGTTATAAAATTGTTTGTCACGGTATATGGATTTCTGTGTACCAAAGCTGCAGGAAATATTCTGAAATACACCTGTGAGTGCACACATAACGATTTTGTTTGTTGTCATAAGGAGGATCTTGGGTCCCTTGGATGTTTTGTAGTAGCAGGTGTCAAAACCTAATAAAATGTAAGAAATGGGTTGCCTGAGGAGAATAGATGTCAGACTTTAACAAGGACACCTCAGGGACAGAGAAGATGAAACTTTGTGTTGGCAGAAAATGTCACTACAGTCAACAATTTTGATAACAAATTCAAAAAGAAAATGCATCTCTTTTTCTTCCTTTTCATTTAATTTTGCTATGCAGATTTATGTAGATTTACTATATATATTCATTATATCTTGGTATTTTTTACATATAGTATATCTTAATTTTTTTCAGCTGCAGGTGAGCTTGTTATCAAAATTTCTTCTTATAGCAAAATGCTGCTATGAACAAAGAAATTTTGCTACTGCAATGCAAATCCTAGCAGGCTTGGAAAATCTTTTTGTACGACAGTTACCAGTAAGTTTGGGACTCTGTTCTGTAACTATTTTGATTAATATAATCTTGTACCAATATGCATATTAATTTGAAAAACAAAAATATATTTTGTTTTATTGTAAGGCCTGGAAAATTTTACCTGCAAAAGTAGCTGAAATAATGGAGGAACTCAAGGCTGTTGAGGTACAGTATAAAGTCTTTAATGTAAAAATACTCATTTAGGGTTGGATAAGATACGAGGTCTACTTAAATGGGTGCGTCTGTAGGATAAAAGCCAAATTTATTACTTTGTATTGTGAAGGAGATTTTAATTTGAATTAAGACTGTTGACTCAATCTGAGAGTTTACATTAATTTCAGTCTCAGTGTTTCTCAAAAGTGTATCCTGTGTGACTAAAATTCAAGAAAAAAATTGAAAGCAAGCTAGGGCATCAGATACACCTTCTGATGGTTTCTGCAGGAGCTTTGTGGCTGTAATCTGTTTTGAAAAATCTTAAATTTATCACAGGCATTCTCTTATTGATCTATCCAATTTTGAATCATAGAGGGAAGATCTAAAATATAATTCTGGCTGTGATTTAGAACAATTAAGAATGGTATATGAAGTATCTTTTGATTAAAGTTACTTTATTTCTGTACTTTAAAACATTTGACACTAGATTAATTCATAGTGATATCTTCAAATTCAATAATAATAAAATTTGTTACAAATAAATGTGTAGTGCTACACACATGAAGTGGAGAACTTAACGTGGTATTTTTCTGTGTGCATTTTAAACTAGGTTTTTTTAAAAAGTGACAGCTTGTGCTTGATGGAAGGAGAAAGATTCAAAACGCTTCCAACAATTCCATCGGCCCATGTTTTGGCTATGCATGTCCAACAACTTGAAACTGGAGGATTCACAATGACAAATGGAGCTCACAAGTGGACTAAACTTAGGTAATTATTTTAGTTGTGCACGTATGTCACCTAACTTTTTAAAATAGAATATTGTCTAATGGGGTAATGAGAGCTAATGCAACATTTCACTGTTACCAGTTTAAATAGTTTCAGTCGTTTTGACATCTAACTAAGATGACACGTAACTAGAGAATTTCCTTTAAAGTTTGATTTGGGTTTTTGGGGGGTTTGTTTTTGTTTTTATCATCAGCAAAACAAACTGATTTTTTTTACCATATTCTTTTTCAAGAAATATTGCAAAAGTTGTCAGCCAAGTTCATGCATTTCAAGAGAATCCGTATACGTATACACCAGATTCCAAGCTGCAGTCTTACCTCAGACAAAGAATAACTCATTTTAAAGATTCAGACATTTCTGCCTTGGCAGCTGACAACTGTGCCAACTTCCATCAGATACCAGCAGAAAAACATTCTCGAAAAATTCAGGACACACTGCGCAGAATGAAGGCAACATTTCAGTAATTATTTACATTTCATCTGTTCTATTCCAAGTGTAGATTGTAAAACTGGATTAAGTTGACTTCATCTCCTGGACCGAGCAAATACTTAAGTGAAGTGACTTAAAATGCTATCTCAAGTTGAAATGATTATATTTCTTAGCATGGAATTATAAAATGCTGACTAATGAGATTTGAATCCCTAGCAACTAGATGACAGATCAAAAGAATAAAAATGAAGATAAAAGTAAAGAGAGAGTATAGATGAAAAGGATTATTAATTTTGTCACTGTTCTTTAGCATAAAAAATAATTAGCCCACAAACAAATATCTAAAAAATATTGTGGAAATAAGGTAAAATTGCAGCTTCTGTTGCAAAGTTGGCTGAGGAGAGTTCAGAATATTTTTCATTAAATGTTGAATATATTTTTAGATAAATATAGTACGTTTATATCCTGTCACAATGTGCATATATTTCAGGGACACAGATCTTCTGCTATACTTTGTCTGTGTCTTGCTTTTATGTGTATTATGAAAACTATAATTGACTTAAATAATTGGCCATCTTTTTCTTCAAGGATACTGAGGAAGGAGAGGAATGTCATGCTGCAACTTTTTTTGTTTTGGTTTTAATGCCATTGAACTAACCTGTTTCCAGATGAAAGTAAGATCTGAATCTAAATATTGCCAATTTGTTGCTCTGCTTCTGCCCTCACGGCCTTGTGAAGACAGTAAATGTGAAATTTCTTTTTTTTTTTCCCCTGTTTTTGGCACAAGAATCATCTTCCCAATTTGTGTACGTATGTATGTGTGCACATTTGATTACGGCTTTTGTTCCTGAGGTTGCTTTTGTAGATGGCAATGCTCCAGCAGCATTAAATAGAAGATAAGTATGTGAAATTTGGATCTGCATCTTGTAAAAATTAGGTGCTAACCTATCTGTAGAGTTTATCTTGTGAGACCTTCTAAACGTCAATGAAATGTGATGCTACTGCTAGAAGGTTTGTTGAGCTACCCAAGTTTATGCAAGGCCAGAATGTTCAGGCTACAAATTAGTTACAAATCTAGTATTTCTACCAGAAGGAACAATGGTAGTATTGCAAGAGAAGTGGGGAAGTGCAAGAAACAGCTAAAATGAGCTCTGTCCTGAAAGTGATTTACTAGAATTGTGTCTGAAAGACTGAAAAAAGAAAATGTTTTGAGAAATGTGAAGAGCAGATGTGAACTAACTGTCCTGGCATGTTTCAGTGATGGAGAAGGATAATGATGTAAGAAATAGGAATGTGCACACCTCCAGTAGTTTGCAAATAGTACTGTTGTATTTGACAGAAATGCACGTGCACATGTCAATTGCAGGTTTTTCAATGTTTAAGAGGAAAACCTCTCCTTTTCTCTTGTCGAGAATGGCAATATATGCATCACAGGCCACCTGCTTCTCATCTTGCTCAAACATAAGGTATGTCTCTATACTTCCCATTAAATACCTGTTACTTTTTCATACTAATATGTTAATACCAGATTAACTCTTATTGGTTTTAACACTGGAGAACTCGGTTCTCGAAAGGGTTTTCTTGCGTTTGTTCTACTTTTAAGATGATTTATTTTTTTATTTACAATATATAGGTTTAGCATGTCATTAATTGTAGTATTCTGACTTACTCATAAGGAAGTAGAATGTGTAGCTATTTCTCTAAAAATTGGCAAATGTGAAAACATTTAATCTTTGCCTCTTATCTTTATATAATTCAGTGATTTACAAATGTTAATGATGATCTGATCTTCAGACATATGTTTCACATACTTTTATCTATATGCGTTTATTTTAAAGAATTGTTTTTATTAGTAGTTTTTTTTCTCAATTAAAAATTACCATTCACTTAAAGCCATGCCTTGCCTTTGAAAGACCATAAAATTTAAAGTAGCAGAACTTTACTAATGAAAGAACTCCACAAAACTTGCTAATCACATGATCTTAATAAATTTATCCTATGTAGTTGCCAGTCAGACTGCTGAAATTGCATTTGTGGATTTACTTATCATTTCTATTTTGCACTCATGCTAATTAGCTAATGTATTTCTTACAGTTTTATCAGGATTTAAAGCAATTACTACGTATAGAAAATATGTTTATTCTATGACAATAACTGGTGCTATACAAGAATTTAGAAACAATCTTATGTCTTCTGTATAATGCTTCAGTGTATCAGACCTCACATTGCTATAAATGCATTGTATAGAGGTGTTTTCATCAATCAGATATTTAAGATTTCTTATTTAGACACAACCCCACAACAGCAACAACAACAACAACAACAAATTTAAATAGCTATTTTAAAAAAAAATCACTCTTTTACAAGGAAAGTTATTTGCTTTTGTCCATGAACACTTATGTATGCACATCTTATGTGACACGGACTTCAGAATAAAGTTGTGCCTAGCGTATAACTGTACTGCTTATTTATGACTAACAAGCAGGAAGTGTTGGGCTAAAGTTTTCTCTCTTTGTAACGAATGTCCTTTTAAAAGAAAACACAGGACAAAGCACATCAAAGAAGCAAGTTCAGTTGTATCTAGTTGGCAAAAAAATTTTGGCATCAGTAATTGAATTGCCTAAATGAGGGACTATGCAGTCTGGCCCCAAGTTTCCATTCCAATAGCAAATTAGAATTTTTTGGAAAAAAATTGAGTTTTTTCTTTAAGCCAGAATTGCCACCAGCTGTCCTAGTTATTTGTTTTTTCCACACTTCCCTCACTGTGTTTTTATGTTGTTTGTTTTTCAAACACTGACCCATGGAGTTTCTGAAGTCTGCTCCTGGGAGCCTTTCCAGTTGCTCTGGTCATTGGTGGTCTTCCTGTGTCCCTTTGCAGGTGTCTGTCCCCAGGATCCCTGGGTTTTTCAGGCCTGCTGGGAACTGTGTCCTAGTTACACTAGCTGCATTTGAAAGCAGGTTCCCAGCTTTAACACCTCCAGAACCCTGCCAGGAAACAGAGATTAATTCAGTTGGATCCTATGAACTATTCTATAGAAGCCCAAACCAATAAGCTGGAAAATATTTCTTGAATCAGCACTGATTCATGATTCTGACAAATTTCTTTCCCTGGAAGGTTTTTAACCACTTTTGAACTGTGCTTTTATAGTTTGCTACATTCATCTGTTATGTATTGGGTTTGTTTCATAAGCATGGCTAAGACTTATGTATGTACTGTATGTGATTTGCAAAGGATTAAAATTTTGGGAAATATGTTTCTAAATTAAAAATTAACAAACTACAGTTTGAAAGGAGGGAAGCTAACAATTTTTCAGTGTTAAACATATAGTTGATTGTTTCAGTCCTTGATGTTACACTGAGGAAAACAGTGCAGATAAGTTATTTTTCTGCCTCATACTTGCTTAAATACAATCCAAAGTGTATCCACATTTAAATGATACGTTGTGCTCTGTTTGGACTTTTTCTTTTTTTTTTTCTTCCCCGAAAATCTTCTTTCTCAAAACATGTTTTATAAATAATTGTTTTTAAAATACATGTTGAACTTTAGAGGGAGTCTCAAAGCATTGAAAGTGCAGGTTTGAACAGTATTTGAAAACTCAGGCCCCATAAATCAAGCTTAATTTAATGGTCATCTCTGGGATTTGCCTTGCTAACAGGCATTCGTCACCTATAAATATTTTTTGTTTTCATTTAATTATTAAAAATATGAATTTTACAAATGTTAGAAATGTTCAGATAGTCATTTTAACTTCCTCCACTACAATTTGCATTATACTTTTTTTTCCCCAAGAGATCTTGTAATTATTTTAAGTACCAGTAAATGACTAATTTGTGTAAAAGAGTCCGCTGGGGGTCTTTTATGTGATTTTGTACTGTGATAACTCTCTCAAATACATCTGAAAATGAACAATTCCACCTTTCCAATCTCTATTTTAAAATTCCTTCAGCAAAAAGCTTGGAGGACCTTTTTATGTGGCTGTTTATAATCTAACAAGTAGTGACAACCACCCTGTAGACTAGAAGCTTTGATTTGCACAGTATTCTCCCCTCCCTTTGCAGAGAGAAGTTCTTTAGTTTCTTCTGTTGCAGTGTTTGAAGAAGGCTTTTAGCTGTTATGTGAAGGTTCTTTGTGAACGACGTGAAAGTATGCCAGGACAGCTTCAGCCTGAGATTATTTTCATGTTCTTCCATTCAGGGAGATTTCAGTGTGTCTCACATGCAAGTGGAATTGGCAGTTATTGTATTATATCAGGCCATTGTGGTAATCTAGTCTAGGATCTAGTATTCTGTTTATTCATTTTTGGTCTAATGTATATGATGCTTTTCTAACTTGCCTAAAATGCAGGAGTGTAATTACTGTCTTGTAAATCTGTCCTGTGTCTTAGCTGTAAGATTATTTTATTTCGTTAATTCTTCATTCTAATACTAATGTTAGTCTCATTTTGGTGTTGGCATTATGTGAGTTAAATACATACAGGGTTTAGATACTAAAATAAATACTGTGTTTTAAACTGGTAAAACTCAATAGTCATAATGAAATTAAGAGGTTAGAGTACTGGACAATTTGAATTGCCTTTACCAGAGAGAGAGAATTTTGAAAGACTGACTGGGCCTGGGTGAGCCTGAGCATCAGACTCAGAATTAATATACCTGCAGATAGATGCTTACTTGTGATCATACCTCATAAAACTCATAAACAGTAGTAAATTAATCCCTTAATTAACAGGCATTGAATACTTTTTTTTTTTTTTTGCAAACAAGCTAGTGGAATAGATCTAGAAAAAAAAATGCTAAATGGCAGATCTACATTTATTTGGCTAACTGCAGTGTGGTTGACAGTGGCTTGTTGTGAAAATGGAAGGTTATATCCAGTAAGGCTCTGAAGAGTTCTGCCCACATTTGGTATTCCTTCATGCCTTCATTAACATGCTGTAGTTTTTGAAGATGACAAAAATCTGTGTGAAGAAGAATATTAAAATTTTAAGTTATCTTGAGAACTTGGAAAAAATGACACAGAATAAAATTACACAGAGACATATGTGAAGTGCCAGGATGATCAGCTGCACAAACATAGACTAGGATTGCTGGGTTTTTTTGTGGAAAAGGGAGAAGAAAAAAAAAGAACAAAGTCACTTATGCTGGGGAAGTGATATCTTGATGTCTGCTCAAGGTATCTCCTAATTCTCTGTTTCTTGATGCAAGGAACTGAAAGGGTGAGGGGCTTGAAGATAAAACATCGAAAAAAGAACAGATGACTGCTGAGATGAATACATAAATCCACAGACATTAGCAAAGTAACTTTTCTCCAGGAGGTAAACTGCAGGATAAAAATTATATACACCTGTTAAAGACCGTTGTTGGGAATACAAAATCCCCCAAATTAGTTTAAGTAAATGGTAATTGACCAAAAGACTGAAATCTAGATAAAGACATGGGGAACTGCAATAGGTCACCAAACATATAAGGTGAGATAGCTGGCAAATTATGGAGTATCTTGGGCTGCATCTAAAATTTTATTATACAATAAGTATTCTCTGCTTACCGGGAGAGGTGAATAAATACCAGATGGTGCAAAAGCCTGAAGTGCTTGCTGTTTCACTCCCTATTCTCTAAACAATGTGTATCATGATCAAAGCTAACCAGGAAAGAGGAAAGTAGGTCAGAATGGGAGACTATCAAGCTAAATAGGCGTATTAGAGCATTAAATTCTGATTAAATCTATTCTATAATAATAAGGAACAAAACTGAAATAATCTTGGATCCACCTGACCTGATTATATGTTAGGTTGCTAAGATCCAGATGATGGTACTGTAAGGTGGCTACACAACTAGTTAATACATCATTTCAAAGTGTAATTACCAGTGTTCGTTAAATGGTGAAGAGAAATTGAATGGGATGTAGTAGGGGTAGAACTACACATACATTATGAGCAAAAAGCGAGTGCAGATCCTTCAGGAACGAGGCACAGCTCTCAGTAAGTGAAAGCTTTGGGTTTGTCAAAAATGTAGCATTACCATGGTGGCACCCTGAGGCACCAACACTAGTCAAATGGGGACCTGATGCAGGACAGCTCTCTTCATGGGTGAAGCTCAAGGGAAAGCACCACGGGGCTGAGAAATAAAACTGTGCTGATAATATAGCATACGTATGCAGTGTCCTGTTTTGCTCATTAGGTAACTGATGTAATGCAGGTGCTGTTGTCTGAATTCTGAGATCCACAGCTGGCCTTCAGCTTGGCGGCCGTGCCGGGGTATGTGCAGATGGGAGGGAAAGCAAATTATCCTGGCTGTCTGTAACAATGAGACAAAACATGCTTGGGACACTACATACTTGGATGGGAAGAAGTGAACTGTCCCAGATTACAGAACATTGAGATAAAATGTTCTTGGGACTCTATATACTCGGATGGGATGAAGCAAACTATTCCAGGTTACACTGACAACAAGATAAGACATGTTTGGGACTCTACGTACTCAGATGGGAGAGGCAAACTATCTTGGGTTACTGTAACAAAGCCTTCTCATGCCCTAGACTGTATTATTAGAGGTGCAGCCTGGGTCTAGTTGTGTCTGGGATTTTTACTGATGAAATACAGAGTGGGATGGAAAGCACAGTTACACAACATACAAGGTTAGAACTCACAGTAATCATGATGATGGCTTAAATTTAAGCTCTAAGTCTTATATTTCTTGAAGATAAATATGAAATTAAAAATAACTGCAGAACTTCAGAAAAAATCTCTGGGGACCATAATGGATCACAAAATGAATATGAATCCATGTATACAGTTTTCAAAAAGAAAAAAAAAAAGAGGGAAGACCTGAGGTGTACTGTAAGAGAGACATACATGACAGAAGGTAATTATTTTGCTCTGTTTGGCACTAGTGAAGCATCAGCAGGAATATTTTACCATTTAGGCACTGCACGTAGCGTACTTGCAGGCAAAATGAAACAGAATAGAGGACTGTAATGAAAGTATGTTTAGGTAACATAAACGGAGAGAGGCTGAAAGAATTGGGCTTAGTAGACGATGCTAGATTCAGCAGGTCTGTATGTGTGAAGTGTTGTAGTAGCTACAGAGTGAGTTTTCTCCATGCTCTGTGAAGCTTAAGCAGTATTAATTTTGAAGCAAGGGTGATTCGGTTTGAGTTTTTATATTGGAAAGCTTCATGTGGGGCACAGGAATAGGTCACTCGCCTATAACACACCTCTAGGATCCCCTTTCCTGCAAGTTTATAAGAACAGATCAGATAAAACTTATTAAGTGCCCAGGCCCACCTCTTCCTGTCCCTGGGATGGAGAGGGACTCAGCAGCAATCTTCAGTCCTTCTGTGTTCTCAGTAGATGGGGGACATATTCAAATACTTACCTGCAATTAGGGAATGCTATAATTTGGTTATTAATTTAATTGTATTCCAATCACTTTAATTTTCAAGGTTTTATTTATGTTTTTCCTCTGGTACATAGCAACAGGGTGTGCATTACTTGAACTTATGTAAAAGATGTTCTAGAGGGATACTGAATTTCTACTATATACATATGCTAATGCAGTGGAAGAGTGACTTCGTTCTAAAAGCAGCAGAGGGGTAAAAGCCCACCATGCACATCTCTGTGTTAAGGGAGGGTGCAAAACATGTCTTGCCTGTCCTCTTAGCTGCCAAGAACTGAGTCACCATCTCTGGGGGTATTTAAAAGATGTGTAGATGTGGCGCTTAGGGACATGGTTTAGTGGTGAACTTGGCAGTGTTAGTTTTATAGCTGGACTCGATGATCTTAAAGGACTTTTCCAGCCTAAATTATTCTCCGGTTCTGTCACTGCCTCAGCGAAACTTCTGCAACTCTTTCCCTTCGTGTAGCAGTTTCCTGGATGTCAAGTCTTAACATAACCAGGAGATGGTGCAAGAGACTCTTGAAACCTTTTGGATGTACATGCCGCGCTGTGAGTAAAGGTATCATGAGAAGCGATCGGCCTTACAGATGCCTGCCTAAGATCTGCCGGTTAGAAACAGGCAAACAGAGACTTTTTGTATTGCATTTTTAAAACGAACGTGTGTTTCCATCTAGCTGCTCCCATGAATCTTTTAGAGAAATGCATACACACAACTTCATTATTACTTTCTGTCGATGTGTAATGCATGCACTCCTTTGTGTAAAACCTGTCAAAGGAGGCATGCTGCATTGCTTGGAGGAAAGATAGACATTGAATTACACATTACAGGAGCAGTGTTAAGCATCTTACCTAACTACATTCCTGTCCTCACCTGCTATAGCCCAGCTTTTCCCTTATCAGTAAACTGAGAGGGGATGTCAGGACATATCTGTGCTCCCTGTTTTGGGATTCAGTGAAGGCAGATGGACAGCATCATTTGTGCTCTGTTGCTACAGTTCTGCATCCTGCCAAAGTTATTCTCTTCCTCAGATAACAGTAACATTTGCAGGATACCTCATGGAAGTGACTGGAAACAAATTGGAAGAAATAGCATATAGTGAGGAATACAGAAGAGGGGAAGAAATAACTAGAAACATGAAATATAGAAGAGCCTTGAAGTTGGGGGGGAATAACATGTATTTCCACCTAATTTGAACAGACTGGTTTTGGAGCTGTACAAAGGTCTGATTTATATTAGATGTGAGTTAATGGAAGGAAGAGTCAGTAGAATATATTCACTGCTGGGACCAATGCATTTCAAAGCAGCATTGTACGGCATAGACCAGGATGAGCACAGAGGGGATAGATGACCCAGGGCTGCCAGCTGTGATAGCTCATTCTCCTGCTGACTCATCGTGCTCAAATACTAACTCTAAAATCAGGGGGAAAAAATATTCATTCTTTAATAGCTGAAGGTGAAAAGTTACTTTCAAGAATGATAAGTGCTTTAGTTAGAGTATAGCTAAATTTCTTTAGGAAGTATTTGTGGAAGACAAAAAGTAAAAATAACAAAACATTTCTGATTTAAAGATTCTTAGTATTATATGTAATAGATTGTTAATTGTGACTTTAGAAGTAACCATCATGAAAAAATTTATCCTTCAGCAAAGACTGACAAAGGCCTTGATTTAAAATGTAAAGACTGTTAGATTTTGAAAAAAAAATCAGAGTGTCTAAAAGCATGACATTTTATGGTCTTGATCAGATTGTTAGTCCAAGTGATCTGAACATTTACTAAAACCAGTGGGATTTATGTGAATTTGCACATGAACATTATTGTCTGTAGGTGCATCTCTTATCTCTAGATAATTTATGTTTTTAACACAACCCAGATCATAAAGCATATTTATGCATCTAACAATTAATCCCTTACTTTGGAAAACAGAACCATTTCTAAAACTCCTTTTCATGCAACTTTCTTTCAATTAATAGTTTTACAAGTCTGATTACTAGTCTAGACAGAATTAAACCAACTACAGACTTCTGAGCAGTTTTGTTTGAGCAATGTCCATAGAGATGTCTCTCAATGACAGTATGACAGCAATGAGTGCTGAAGAAGGATTTGGGAGAGGAACTGTTAAAAACATAACACAAGTAAATGTTTTCTTTCTTAACATTTACAGCATCTCTCTACAGAATATGTATGTTTTTAAAACATTTCACCAATTCTGTTTGGCTGCTGGTAACAGCCTTACAGTAAGGAGCTATGGGAGCTCTTGGCATTTTGAGTGCTGTGTTGATTTAGATAAATTCGAAGCATAATGACACATTTAATTTTCATCTATGCACTGTCACTCTCTTTATTCCAGGCCCTCCCAGTATTTCTGCACATATGGTCTTTCAATTTCTCATGGAAAAGTAGCTCCTATTCTGTCAGAGAGGGAAGATTATAGTAGTTGATAATAAAGAGATTGGTTAGAGGCTATTTGTAATGCTTATAAGTCCTAAAATGTGATTTCTTAGAAATTGGAATGGTTGGATAAACATGCCAGGGCAAAGACCATATAAATTGTATAGCAGATGCCAGCAGCCCTTGCTTCACCGGGCAGCCCTTGCTTCACCGGGCAGCCCTTCACAGGAAATCCACATGTGCATGGATGAACACGCATCCTCACGTGTGTCATAAACTGCCTTTTTTACTCTTTGAATTGCGTCGCAACCTAGCTACTCCCAAGGACCACACGTTCACTCTAGTCTCACAGGAGCCTCCACTGTTACGAGGAAGGGTCACCTGCTCTTACAAAGTGACAGTCCCCTCCTTTAGTCTTGTGCTCCCTCACTGCATCAAGGCCAAGTGGTGGCAGTTTTCTCCAGTACCTGTGGGGAACCCAAGCAAGGTAGTCCTCAGCTGCTCTCTCTTCAGGTCCTTCAGAGCTCCAATAGGAAGGGGGTATATCCTGGAGCAGAATCCTGCCCCTCTGCAGGGCTCTGAGCTGGCTTACTAGGGCAGAGCTCACCTTTGGGCTGGAAGATGTGGAACAGCAATTAGTTCTCAAAGACTGGGCTGTTACCCCAAAATATATCTGTTATCGTGTGCCTAGTCAGCATCCAAGCAGGACTAGCTGGTTCTGCAGAACCTCCTCAGCCTGCGACTGGTGCTGTGTGTATACATTTCTGCAGAGCTGCTTTACATATAACCACCATTATCTTAGTTTCATCCCACCTGTCCCAGCCAGACATCTATGAAGGGACTTCTTGGCTTCTTTGAATGCAGCTGCTGCTCACAATAAATACAGGGGTCAGTGTCAAGTGACAAATCTCAACTCATTTTAGTTCCCCTGGATACTAAAATGTTCCCTTCTACACCACCTCCCACAGAATGGTCCAGACTGGCCTGGGCTGGCATTTGGCATTATGATCCTCAGTGTCCTTTGGTGTTCAGCAAGCCGGCGGTCCTTATTTTCACAGGGAAGGTGCTGACTCCCCAAAGAGAGCAACTGTGTATTGTACAAATATATGCATAAAGTATTGTCATTGTCTTTAGTAAATGGATCTTCAGACTTCTGCTAGTGCTCAGCATGATGAGCTCTTTGTCTCCACCTCCTAGTAGCAAGAAAGTGAAAGATCCTGTCTGTTCATGCTCTGCTCTCTCACAAATTCCTGAAGACTTTGGCGTAAACAGGCTTTCATCCCACTGGTAATATCACTTGATTTTAAACATGGTATTTCTGAGTCACAGTTAAACACAAGGTTTTCAAACAAACACCTAATGCATAATACATAGGAATAGAAAGAAGGCAGCTTAAGTATTTCAGATAAAATTAAACTAGCAGCTGTTAAATATTGTAGTAGTCATTACATCCAAAAGTCATATGCCATCTATCCAGGATACTTACACATTTTATGTATAATGGAACTAAGATTTGGTTTAACCTTGTCACAGTGTGATCAATTTGTGTCTCTGAGAGCCCAATATTTGACACCATCTTTTGGCTGTGACATTTGCCTCAATACAATGCAATTAATAAACCAGCAGTGTATAAAGATTTAATTTGCAGCTCAGATGGTAAAAATGTCATAAAATCTGTAATGAAACTATGTGACAGATGTATCAGTGGATTCTAAAACTTCAGATTTTCTATTTTTTAGAGCACTGTCATATGTCATTTATTCTTTTTGTCCTATCCAACAGCTTGCCAAGTGCCTTTGTTTGTTGACATAACATAAATCTGGAAAAAAATAACATCATAGAGATAGACTGGTTTATACTTTTTAAAAAATATTTGTATATAGATCTATGTATGTGTTTGTATAAATGCATATGTTATCTATGAGTAAGTAGCATGTAAGTATATTATTTATACTTACACATATGATATTATGTAAAGACTAAGAATGGAAATAATTCTGGGCAAAAGGGACAGATTTATCTCCTTGGGGTGGCATCTTGCCCCATCTGTAATGCAGAATGTTGTTAAAGTAATCAGAGATATTTAAATTGAGAAGGAAGCTTGTAGGAAAGTTACACTTCCTTTTTCTGATGTTCATGAGAGTTTAGTCCTCAAGAAAGGCATTTTGCCCGATTGCAAAGAAGGCTTGGCAGAATTCTCCAGGCAGACAATGGCAGTAGTGTTCTCAGTTCTGACTGGAGAGGCTTCTGCTGGACCACATGTTAAGTACAGCTCAACTCAAGGGACTTGACATTTAGGAACTTAGTTAACGGAACAGATTCCTGTATATCTCCTCCCCATCTCCAGCCTGCTTGGTCTGCTCTATGAAATGTGTTTAGCATCACAACTGATTAATGTGTAAATACTCAGAAGTTCTGGTATTTTAAAGTATTTCCTCAGGTTTGTGGTGGGGTATTCTTCGTGTTTATCTAATGAAAAGTATAGTTCAGACTGTGCTTTGAATATTCATGATGGGGTGTGATTTTTTTTTAAACTAGAGGAAATTTAAAACCAATTTTGTACAATTTGGTCAAGTAAACTTTCTGAATTTTCTAGTGATAATCAGAAAATGCTTGAGAAGGATAAATGGCTGAAGTTTTGAGTCATTAGATATCAAATGCTTTCATACAGTGAGAAATATATATGTCCTGTGTGGGTTTGTCTGTGGAAATGTTTGTGGGATCCTTTACGTATATAACAGATGTACAGGAGGCATAAATGTTTGAACTTCTGTTTAGATTTTTTTATGCCACTTCCCTTGGTTTCCTCCAGGAAGCTTGTTTGGTGCTTGTTCAGTAGGCTCAAGCTATTGCTGCAGTGCAGGCTGCAATGTGGATCTCTATATACACACGCCAGAAACAAACGGCTCCAGGAGGACTATGGTCATTCTGTGAGAAGGAACGAGCAAGGAGAGACAGAGCTTAAAAGGGGCTTACACGTTAAACTTGAACATCGTGCAAATAAACAATTTTATTGTAAGCAGAAAATTGAAATATTTCATGATAGATAGATATAGCAACCTATTTTGAGTGGACAGGAAGTTGAAGTGTTTGCTTTAGGAAAAGAGAGATGAAGAGGGTTTGAATAAAACTTTTAGTGGATTAGTATAAAGAAAAAGATATCTCTTTATAAGATTAAAATTTAATATATTGAAAGATTTAGATATTAACTAAGTAGGACCAGTTCAGTCTTCAAGCCTCTACCTCACTGACAGCCTAAGAAATAGATAGAAGCATGGTTACATTCGCTGTCATTGCAGAGAAAGTGAATGCTGAGAAATCCAGCAGGAGTGTCAGAATAAAAGAGCAAGTCACAAGGTAAATGGACGGGGAGCACTGGGTTTGTGTGCACGTAGTAGAGAGTGAATGTAAAGCTGAAAACAGGAACAACGACAGAAAATCAAACATGCCGTCGTGATTTCTGGAAGCAGTCTGATGACAGGAAGGAGTGTGATAGGAGTTATCAGTGGTGCAGTTGTCCCACTCTGTTCTTGCACAGGACGGGAGGATGGTAAGGATACAGAATTCATTATTACCCTACAGTGAAAAGCTGCCTGTAAAGCACCAGGAACCTTTTGTTAATATACTGCAGAGGCAATATAGCAACAGACAAGTGTTCCCGATGTACATAAAACCCAAAGAAAGATGGATTGGATGGGAACACTTCTGAAAGACATGCCTAAGGTAATAAGAGGAAAGACTGGGAGAGTAGGATACTAGAAAAACCTGTGTGACCTGCACAGCTGGGAGAGATCTGGGACAGAAGATATGATTCTGTAACCTCAGCAGAAATATCAGCAGAATGTTAATTCTAAGGCAATAATTGTCTTCTTTGGATTCTTTACTCCAGATAATATACTTTCTATAAGCAGCCAGGCATTGGCCAACTGCTGTAATCCAACAGCCTTCAACCTTCTCCTCCAAGCCCCCTTGCCCCCTCAACTCTATGCCTGGTGCTTATAATCTGATGCTGCAGGCCCAGGAGAATGCAATGAGTGAGTTTATCCACTTGCTTCCCTCAGGCTGTGTCTCGGGAACACAGAGCAGGCCTGGGAAAGACCCCTTTTAGACAGTAGATCTTCTGCTTGAAAAGGAATGAAAAAGCCGAGTCAAGGGGAAGGGGGATCAGAAGCAGCAGGGTCCCTTCTCCCGCCAGTATCCGGGAGATGCTGGTCCCTGTGCGCTCCCCCGGGGGTGCATTCCCCAGCGCCGTTTGAGGCCGCTCAGCTCTATAAATGCTATTTGCATCGGGATAGGAAGTAACAGGAGCTGTAAATCACTGACGGCGGAGTGAACTCCAGGGGCAGACACGGCGGAGCCAAGCCTCCAAGAGCTGTGGCAATGTGTGAACGGTATCTTTTGTTGGGGGGGAGGACTGATGGCAATTAGATGATACTTATCTGACCCTTTGATGTGTATTCGTACAAACAACGTTTTCCTCCGGGACTTGGGGTATAAAGGAAGAGCCGTGCTTCCCGACACCGTCCTTCCCGGCATCTCCGAAACAAGGCAGAATGACCAAGGCCCCTTTCTCTGTGGAGTGGTTGTCCCAGAGCAGCCAGGCCCTCAAGAGCCCCACCGAGGGCTCCCCCCACCGAGCGTCCTCCGCGGACCACCGGCCCGGCCCCGGCTCCAGCCCTGGCTTAAGCGAACAGACCGAGGACCAGTCCGCTGGCTCGCGGGCCGGGAGAGACGGCAGGAGCAGGGAGCGCTCGGCGGGCCGCCCCGCTGCAGGTAACCGCGGTGTCCGCGGCCGTCGGGGTATCCTGGTGCTACCGCGCTGGGAGGGGGCGGACGGCCGGGCGCTGTGCCGTCCGCGGGGCCCTGATAAGGCGCATCTCCGGCGGTGGCTGCCCGAAGGCAAAAGGAGGCGGGCGGGCACCCCCGCGCTTTCCGGGCCTGGCTGACCCCTTTCTCCCTCTCCCCTGTCCCCAGGAGCAGGCGAGCGGACGTGTGGGGCCAGGCAGCCCCCGCTGGAGGGGGGTCCCGCACCCTCCTGCCCCGAGGAGCCCGGAGGGCGGAGCGGGCGGCGGCTGCGCACGGCGTTCAGCGCCGAGCAGCTCAGCACCCTGGAGAGCTCCTTCCAGCGGCAGCAGTACCTGGGGGCCGCCGAGCGCCGCAAGCTGGCGGGCAAGATGCGGCTCTCCGAGGTGCAGGTGAGGCGGCGGCGGGGTCACGGCGGGGGGGCTTGGGTACGAGCGAGGGCTTGGGCATGGGCTATAGCATGGGCTGGGTGCCGTCAAAACCTTATCTCTTCCTCTCCTTCCGTTCCCCCCAGATCAAGACCTGGTTTCAAAACCGGCGGATGAAGCTAAAGCGGCAGCTGCAGGAGCTGAGGACGGAGCCTTTCTGCAGCCCCCCTCACCCTTATGGACCTCAGAGCGGCGTTGTGCCCTTGCCGCTCACATACGTGGCCCAGCCACCGCCTCTGCCCCAGCAAGGGGCTACCTCTGGGGGCTTCACCTTGGCGGCGCTGCCGTCACCCACACTGGACCTCAGCAGCGTCTGCAGAGCACAGCCTGTGGGCTTTTGGGCGGCACCGTGCTTTGTAGGGTACAGGGATCCCAGAGCTTTCTTGCTGGGTGTCTGACCCTCTGGTATGAACTATGAGTAGGGAGGATTTGCACTACTGATAGCTATCTAGGCTGCCCTTGTCGTAACTGGCTGGTGGAGTTGTAACGCAGGACTGAACAAAATATTTTACAGAGACATACTGGACAATCTGAATCATGGACTTAAGGCCCCTGTGTTTATAGGCAACTGTGTAAAATAGAAACACACTGGGACAAACACTAATACAACCAGAATGTTTTAATAAACCTAAACCTTTTCTAGCTTTCATGTGAATTCCTTCTACAAGGATTGCAGAGCTATTTATCCTGCTCTAAAAAGAGACCTCATCTTCATTAGAGGAAGCATAGATTCCTTATTCTCTAGATCTGTTCTGGTCCCCTGCAATTTACTGAAGGTGAGTGCAAAAGAGCGTGATTTTTCCCCCTGCTCTCTAAAGCAGGTATCCAACCCTTTCAGCTGCTTTCTCTGATGGGACAAATACGTGGATACAGCTGTTACTAATAATACTGGGCTTGCTATAGTAGCAGAATGGATTATTTCTGTTGGAGCCCTTTAAATAACATATAGAATATGATTTTAAGATGTAAAAAGTTACTTTCTAAATAAATATGTAAATTTATCTTCACGCTTTCATGTGCAGCCTCAGTAGGTTAGTAAGGGCCTCTTGCCTAAACAGATCTTGGAAATGATCTCGCCTTGAAATTTCTTATCAACAAAATAGTAGATCAGTGTCTCACATGCACCCAATGTGGTATAAGGGTGGTGATCAAAAGGAATGTGACATTCCGAAGCTGGTTTTCCCAAAGTGGCAGTAAAGTTTGTTCTGAATTTGAATTATGCTCTAGAAAATTTAAGATCAAAATGGCATTATTTCAGGCTAGAGAAGGGGATCAGAGAAACGATCCCTGACTGATGTAAGTTACTATGAATCTTTCAAAGTAAATTGTCAACTAACTTGAAAAGAGCAATAAAAATTTCCATCACTTTAGAGTTGGTCTTGGGGGGTACTAGAAGGTTTCTGGTATACTTGTAATCTGGACTCATATAATGAATGGTCTGAAGTCATCCTTGAACACACCTATTGTCTTTTGTATAGGGGGGCCAATCTGACACTTGGGTACACTTGCCCACTAAAAAGCAACATTATGTGCCACTGAAGGCTGTAGCCTTTGATTTCCTGAGTAGTTACATTTGGCAGTTTCCTTAATTATTTTGTAATCCATGATGGTTTTTCTAGCCTTTTGCGATATTAGTATTTGCTTGCAGTTGCACAATTAATGTGGTTCTAATGCAAAAGTTTCAGAAAACTAATAAGGGCTCAGGTGCTATCAATCTTGCTGAGATCTCTTCAGGAATATGATGCAGTTTGGGATTAAGGAAATTTGTTCATTGACACCAGATAAAAATTCCCATTGGATAGAGGGTTATTTCTCAAAGTCAGGTATAAATAAACAGCTATATTGATTTGAAGAAAAAAAAAAATCTGCAATTCTCTCTGACTCTTTCAAGTGTCATTAGGGTACTGGGATGTTTCCAGAAAGCTCTGCAATGGTGAATATTGTATCTGCTCTAAAGCAGTGACATTTTTAAAATAGCAAAACAGTCAAGGCCAGTAAATACACAATTTAACAACAAAAAAAAAAATCTTAAGCGTGCAACTCGATTTGGTTATCCTGTTTGGTTAAGCTGAGACAGAGTTAACTTTCTTCATAATAGCTAGCAAGAAGCCGTGTTTTGGATTATCAAAAAACTTTTGATATTTTTGCATATCAGCTCAGAAGAAAGCTGATAAAAAGTCTGCCAAGGTCCAAGGCAGACCAGAGAAGCTGGGAGGGAGTACAGTCCCAGTTACTAGCCCAGGATTTGATTTTAGGTTTGGGATTGAGACCCAAAGTGGCCAATAATCTATTCCATAACACACCCGTCATGCCCAGTATAGAGGTGAGGACCCTCCGGAAGATCGGCCCTTTTGGTTCCAGATC
Source organism: Pterocles orientalis (assembly GCA_011057875.1). NCBI lineage: Eukaryota > Metazoa > Chordata > Aves > Pterocliformes > Pteroclidae > Pterocles > Pterocles orientalis. Next base: position 396,701 of record WKFP01014002.1, on the reverse strand, counting down.
TCTTTTGCTCCAGGTCATCTCGCTCCAGGTAGTTGCTCTGCCAAGGCCTTCACTCCCCCACCCTGGTCAGCTCTCAGTCTGGGATGCTTGGACTGTTATCTCTGTTCCATCAGTGCCATTTCAGGACTCTCCCTGTCATCGAGTGGGGGAGGAGGGGGCAGTATCACTGTGTATCACTCATTAGTATATTTATATATAGTATTATTTACAATATTATTGCGGTTCAGTTATTAATTTTTCTTATCTCAACCCACAAGTCCTTTTTTCCCTCTACCCCTTTAATTCTCTCCCCTATCCTTGGGTGGGGGGGCAAATTGCATGAGTGGGTGTGTGGTTTGGCCCCCAGCCAAGGGCAAACCCATCACACAATGGGATAGTGATTGAAGGGTTAGGTGATCCCCTTATAATCTTGTATGGACACAGAGGAGGCAAATGCTTTGCTCACTTCCTACAGAAAGAATAGTAACAGCCCTCTGTGCTGTTAGAAGCCATAGCTGGAGTTATCCAGGACTAGAGGGGCAGAAGCACCCTCTGAGGGGACCAGCCGAGCCTGGGGCTGTCCCCAGCCCAGGACCAAATGGAGGGGAGGAAGAAAGGGAAGCGGGGATGGGCAGCACTGCAGCTGGGATCCGGGGAAGTGAGAGAGATGAAAGGGGAGAACAAAGTGCTCCCACCCACGGAGGGCACCTGCTTCCGTGGGGACAGGCTTTGTGCAAGGGTGGACCTCCCACCCCCCCTCCCCAGAAGGGTAATAAGGAAGAGGAGAGGCAGGACCACAACTTATCAGTGTCTCCAGATGTCCTGGGTGAGCTGTCTGCCCGGGTGTCTGTCCTGTGCTCCCCCGGATCTGCCCTCCCACCCCTGACAGCCTATAAAAGTGGGGCCGGTGCTACTGCCAGCACGGGGCTCCCCGCAGGCAGCAGGGCTCAAAGGGGTGCGGCAAGCAGTTCATTCTCCATGCAAAGGTTTAGAGCAAGCCAGAGGCAATTTGGGCTGCTGGGACAACATGTAGTGTTTCGATCTTTGCCATGGGGGTTGTGGGGACTACGCTGGGACAAGCAGCGCTGTGCGGCTGAGTTGCACCAGCTGTGGGGGCAATCTCAGAGGTGGAAGCATTGCTTGCTGGGTGTGTGTATGGGCGTCCTTGTAGTCTTGCTAAGGCAGGCAGGTTTCATGGTAGGAGCAGTGGCTGGTTAGTGGAGCTAACAGGGTGTCCTGTCTTTCGGGGTACAAGCTGTAGAACAGCTGGCAAGGCAGAAGCCAGGCTCTGTTTGAAAAGGTGCTAGTTATCGCTTAACATAGTGACTCCCTGGCTACATGTACACTCAACAAGCACATGAAATGTCTTGCTAGTGTTTTGGCAGCTCTAGCTTGCAAACATCATTCCATTTCCCACCAATTGCTCAAATGAACGAGAGCAGTTGATGCTCACTTCGCTGACTCACTTATGGTACCAGATTCCTCCGAATATCTATGTGATAATTCCCTTTGTACCTGTAAAAGTCAGCTTTCTCTAGAAGGTACCTAGTACACTCCGATGATCTAGAAAACTGTATGTGAAATAATTCTGGTTTTGCTAGAGTGGTACATTCTGTTACTAAACCGTGGCTGCAAGTTTTCACTTTGGGCTGAGAGAAGGAAACCCAGACATCCCTCCGTGTTTTATTCCTGCCTGTTTGAGTTTCTCATCCTCTGTGTTTTATCCCCGGCAGCAATAAAGGTGCAATAGTGCCACGCAGGACCCCTGCACACTGGCGGTCCCTGGCCGGAGAGCGAAGCCATCCCGCTCTGGCACCGGCCGGGTCTCCAGTCTATCAGCAGCCCAGCCGGTAACCCCTCTCCCGGGCTGCTCCCCCAGCGCGGCCGAGAGCCACCTCCGTTTCCAGCACTCCCCTTTGTGTCTTTAATCGCATCACAATAACCATCAGTGCCGGAGTGCTCTCCGGCAAGACAAAGCGTTGTCTGCGAGTCAGCTACAAATGGCAAAGCCGAGGCGATTAGCTGGGGAGGAGCAGTTTAATGCTTGTGCGGTGAAACTGGCAGAGCTCCTAGCCTGGCGGCTCTCGTGGAAGAGGCTGTATAACCTGGAAACTGGGCTCCCTGGGGAGGAAAAGGGGGTGGGAATGGAAAATTGCCAGAGCACTAACTTCAAAGCCTTCCTCCGCTGCAGTGTGTGCGCGGAGGGGGAGAAACATGATTGAATTAGCACAGCGGTAATGGCAGGGAGCCGTCTGCAGCCCACTCTCGTTAACACCTGTCCCAATTTGGCGAGAGCAGCCAACAGGGGACTGGGAATAGGGTCGGGGTATTCACCCCCTGCAGCTCCCAGACACGGTGGAGCCACTCCAGGGACCTCTTTACAAACCAGGTGAAGCTATTCGGCGTTGTGTACTAATCGGGAGAGATCTCGCACTGGCAGGCCATTACATCTAATTGCTGCCCATTATCTCTTTCTTTGATACGCAATTAGATGACAATTAACTTGATAAATCCCACCGAACCGGAGGGAAGAAAGAGCAGAGATCTCTTGGTCCCGATTTATTCCTTGTGCAGACTTTACTACTTTTCCTTTGTAGCTGTCTTTTTAACTCCTTAGGCCTCCACCTAGTGTTATCTTCTAATGTTATTTAGTGGGGAGCTAATCCCGGCATCTCTTTGGTATTCAGTTAGGTTGAGCGCTTTAATTCTTATTTTAGCGCTTAGTTGTTCTGCCTGGGTAATTCTGAGCAACTGTGGAGGTGTCACAAGTCCTCAGGCAATGTGGTGGTGATGGTGTGCATGGGAATTCAAGCACTATTTTGTTTCAAGCTAACTTGTACTTAACTTATCTAGGCGCTTTGTCTATTAGTTGCTCAAAGAACTGAATGAGATTTCCCCGGTAAAATGTTTTTAATGCAAAGCATGTGTTTACTCCTATAGTTGCTGAATAGGAATATCTGCACTTGGAGCGTGTGAGTTGGGTGGGAAGAGGGTGCAGCACTGCCGAGTGAGTCAGTAGCATTTGTTATTTATTGTGTGTTAGCCCGCATTGTTCCCATGGGCAAAGGAGCGACTGGGTGATGGCCCTGTTAGTGTTCACAGGTACTTCAAACAGAAAAGCATTTATTCCGAAACAATCGATCTCGTTGATGCCTAATTGACTATTTAATAGCACCTATCAGGACATCAAAGGAGGCGCTGAATAACCTAGTTAGCATTTCTAAGGGGAGCAGTGGAGGGTGGAAAGAGTCATCAGTTGTCCCACTGGCCAGGGGCGGGGAGCCCAGCCCGGACCCTGCCACCAGCTACAGGCCTGGGTTTTTGTATGGCCTCGGTTGGAGCAGGGCAAAATATCTTGTCTTGGCTGCACCTCCAGCAACGCTAACTTCGTTCCCTGCAGTAAGCTAGCTTACATCCCTCTGAAGGGGTTGCCGCGTGCTGCCTCAGACTCTCTCCTGTTGCCTATTTGGGCAGCTAAATGTGGTGGGGTTTTGAGGTTTGGCTGTTTTTCCCCCGAGGGGGTATGGTGGCATTGCAGCTGTTCTTACTGCATCCTCTGTCCTTCCCATTTCTCCGGTTTTGTCAAGGAGACTTTGAAATATCTGGGGTTTTCAGAAAGACAAATAAGATCTGCCTATGATAGAGCCAGCAAGTTAGTAGCCCAGCAGGTCCCATGTCTGGTGACCTAGTACATCAGCTCTTAATCCATGACATGCTATTATAGTTTGTTCAGTATAATGTTTTTTTATTAACTACTTGTTACAAACATGCCTAGTAGAATAAAAGTTTGAAACCTGAAGAATTGCCCAATAATGCTAGAAATTATTTTTCTTGAGAGGGATTATTCTGTTTTCCAATTTGTGGCCATTTTTTCTTATGCTGTCCCACAAAACCAGGTATGATGGTATATTGAAGGACTTGGCACACCAACAGCACTCTTAGGGAGTACAAGTACTTCAGCTTCTAGTAAAGAGTGAGGTTCTAGCAACTGGTGCAAGAAATGCTGTAGCCTAGATAGTAGGCTGAACCTTCCCTCCGACAATTCCTTCATGCATGTAGAGCTGCTACAGTCCTTTCTGTTCTCATGGGCTTATACTTCATATGTGTGCAGAAAGCCCCGAAAGAAATATTCCCATTGTGTACCAGTGAGATAAATTACCATTTGTCCCCAGAAGTCTTCTAAAGTTTACATGAAAATAGCACTTCCTCCTGATGACCTTTGTTGTAATTCACATCCTGGCATTAGTCACTGCACCTAAATTTCAGAGCATCTTACTGAGTTACAATTGCACGTAAGTTTTCAGTATGTTTCTTGAAGCAAGCATGTTTCTTATGGTTGTAAGACTTCCATGCAAATGCAGAATAAATATTTTTAAATATAATTTGGTGAACTGGGTCCACTACTATGTTCTTAATATAAATCATATAAGAAAGATAAGTGTATTTTCTGAGATAATACAGTATCCCCAAGTTCTGCGTATACAGAATTTTACATAAAAACGTATTAGTTTCCCAAATAACTTAGATTTGTTTTTGATCATGGTTACATATCAATTGAATGATACAAAAGTTCCAAGTGATAAAAAAGAATTGAACTGAAGTAAATTTGTGTCTCCTGTAAGCACCATTATTTCTGCAAGGTGAGGGGAGAATTTAACTGCAGCTGCAGAAGCTCTGTCCCTCCAGGGTCATCAAAGTTTTCAAGTTTCTCAAGCTGCCACCTCTTTCTAATGGGAGCTACAACAGCCACATAACACCTCCCACTCCTTCTCCATCTGTTCCAGGGTTTTGTGGTCCACAGATGCTGCTATGTTCATGGCGGGATGGGGGGCGGGTAGGGGGGTAGGGTGCCATCCTAGAGTTGGGTATAAATATCTTATTTAGCAGGTAATCCAGATTGGATTTCAGTTTAAAAAAAAAAATAGTTTTCATTGATTTTCAGCAAAGTGGAATGGGTCAGCTGCATCCTCAGTCAAATGCTAGGGAAAACAGCAGCAGCTATTCAGGGGTAATCACAATTCCCCTCTATGATGTATAAACGCAAATGTGCATGCTGGTCTCACTGGGCATGGTACTGAATGGTCATCTCATGCCTCATTTAATTTTGGCAGTAGGGATGAAGTGTCTCTCCCTAGATGGTAGTCTCTGAGTGTCACTGTGTGCCTGGGTGGGGGGACTGCAGGACACAGGGGACGCAGGGCTGGCTGGCTTTGCACAAGTTTCATCTGCTGGAGAACGGGTGGGGAGGCTGCTCTGTGGAGGGCACGCTGCTTTCTGGGAGCTTAGGAGCTCCTGAATCCCAGTGGTTTTCAGGTACTACCTCCAAGCTTGTTTTTGGTAAGGTAGTCAGGCTCTGGAGATAGTACACAATGCCTTACAAGGAACAACTTGCTGTGGGTGAATTTATACATGGTGGAGCTTGAGTTTCTCTACTTGCATTTGTCCACAAATGGGGCTATTCAGAAATGGCTGCCCTGAAATAATGTTTGAGATAACAAAAGAAAAGATGGAGATAGCAAGTACAGGGGTATATTTGCTCCAAAAAAAAAGGACAATACGCAGGTGGAATAGCTCATGAGTAGTTATTAAATCCAGAAGTTATTAAAATTAATGTGCTGGCACTTAGCTCTTTTGGGGATCAGTGAGTGACCTATCCCTGTTTGACTGAAATGTGTCTAGGAAATGCCATGGGGAGGTTTTGATTGGGTCAGTGGCATGCACAGGTACATGTTTCTGAACCAGGGAGGGAGTCTCGTCTCCAGCCCAGCATTCAATTACTTGGGAATTTGCATGAGCATGCAGCATATATGCACGATATAAGCATATCAGCCAAAATGACAGTCTTGTGCCAGCAGTAACTGAGCCACTGTTAATGGCTGTGCCCAGCATCTGGCAAAGATCAGGCCTCTCTGTCAGGGACATGCCAGGCAAGTACAGCCTCTCCCATCCCTGCCCTCAGGGGGTTGGTGTTTCAAGCAAAGCTCCAGGAGGAATCCAGCTGCAGGGCTTTGCCGGCTTGGTGAGGTGCTTGCATTGCTCTAGTGCCTGGGCTTTATTGTTCCCCTGGGGCCACAGCTGGGCTAAACCACAGTGGCCTTTGGGGGGCGGGAAGGTTCCATAACGCACTGCCCATTCCGGTGGCCATCAAGTTACAGGAATCATAGAATCATAGAACGATTATGGCTGGAAAGGACCTCAAAGATCACCGAGTTCCAACCCCCCTGCCATGGGCAGGGACACTTTCCACTAGATCAGGTTGCTCAAAGCCTCATCCAGCCGGGCCTTGAACACCTCCAAGGATGTGGCATCCACACCTTCCCTGGGCTTCCAGTGTCTCACCACCATCATAGTGAAAAATTTCTTCCTAATGTCTAGTCTAAATCTGCCCTCTTTCAGCTTATACCTGTTACCCCTTGTCCTCTCACTACCCCCCCTGATAAAGAGTGCATCCCCATGTCTCCTGTAGGCCCCCTTCAGGTACTGGTAGACTGCTATTAGGTCTCCTTGGAGTCTTCTCTTCTCCAGGCTGAACAACCCCAATTCTCTCAGCCTGTCCTCATAGGGGAGGTGCTCCAGTCTTCTGACCAATTCCATGACTCTCCTCTGGACTCTCTCCAACAGGTCCAGGTCATTTTTATGTTGGGGGCCCCACATCTGAACACAGTACTCCAGGTGGGGTCTCACAAGAGCAGAGTAGAGGGGGAGAATCACCTCCTTTGACCTGCTGCTAATGCTTCTTTGATGCAGCCCAGGACACGGTTGGCTTTCTGGGCTGCAAGCGCATACTGCCGGCTCATGTTGAGCTTCTCATCCACCAATACCCCCAAGTCCTTCTCCTCAGAGCTGCTCTCTATCCACTCTCTGCTGTAATAAATTGTACAGTGTAGAGGGTTGGCCCTTGGCTGGGGGCCAAACCATGCACACCCGCTCACACAGTCCCTGACCCCACCCAATTGTAGGGGAGAGAATTAAAGAGGTAAATGGCAAAGAGGACTCGTGGGTTGAGATAAGGACAATTTAATTACTAAACTACAATAATATTGGAAATAATACTATATACAAATATGCAATGTGATACACAGTGATACTGCCCCTCCCCACCTGATGACCAAAGGCCCAGCCCACTCCCTGCCAATGACCCCGGAGGAGGGAGGGAATGGGTGATACACAATGATACTGCCCCCCCCCGAAAAGGCTCAGCCTGTTGCCAGCTAATGATCCCCAGAAACCGCACAGAGGATTCCCCCAGAAAAGGGGGGGGAAAGGGGGAAGGGCGGGG
>WKFP01014002.1:369998-389423 GCA_011057875.1 Pterocles orientalis | reverse complement strand
TTTTTTTTTTTTTTTTTTTGAGAAAGAAAACTCACATCTATTATTGTGTGGGAATTGAGATTATTGCTCTGTTCTTAGAAAGAAACAAGCTCCTGTCCCATTAGACCCAGGTTTATGGTGCCCACTTCTTTCATTTGTACATCCTGGAGAAAACTCTGAGAAGTTTAGTGGAAATGGAGGTCCTGCCAGTGTGTTTTACGGTCGGTGTGATCTTTTTCACTGGGGTGGCTAAAAGCCAGGTGTATGTTGGAGACAAGAACCCTGAGACAGGCTGAGCTGCCGGGATGCCTCTTTCCCAAGCCGGTCTTTCCCCAGCCGAGGTTTGCTGAGGGAGTGTCTTGGTGTCCTCCCTGCATTACAGGGGTGTCCTTCTTCCCGGGAAGCAAGGTGTGGATTTAGGATAGTTTGAAGTTGATGAGGTGCGAGCTTCGTTGTTCACTTAGTGCTTTGATCGTTAAACTCTTTGGGAGATCGGTTACATTTTCTGGCTAGACAGACAGGGCCAAGTTCAAGCTGAGAGAGCCCGCAGCCCTTCTAACCCCACAGCCCGGCCAGGGTCCGCGGGGGTGCGGGCTCAGCCTCGGGGATAAGGACTTCTTGATAGCCGTCCCCCACGGCTTTTCCCAGGGAGTCTGGTCTCCGCAGCTCCCCCGAGGTGAAATGCTGGCAGGCTCTACCGGCGTTACGTTACTCCTCATCCCTGCCCCGCGCCCCGACGGTGTGGGCCTGGCCGGGCATCCTCGGGGCTGGTTTCGGGTACCTGCTCAATGCGGGACCCCGCGGCTGAACAGGGAGTGGGTAAAACCGCACTGTTATCGGCACCTTCGGTATCTTTAAGCGCCCCTTTAGAGGGCTGGGCCTGCCCGTGCCCTGCCTTGCGGGGGAAGAGTGGCAGGTTTGCATTTCAAGGGGGTCTCCCCGGCCCCGCAGACACGCTGGAGCCAGGGGCTGTAGACATTTGCCAGACGTGTGAACTTTCCTCCTCGCTGGGAGCTGTTATCTCGCTTCGATTCCCACTTTGATGTGGGGTCACACTTGCAAACGAGCCTGCCCGGGACCGGAGCGCCCATATAAGAGCGGCCCGAGCCCGGCGGTGTCCAAGCCCCTCTTCGCCATGAGCCAGGCCGAACTCCGTCTGGCAGAGACCAAGGTCCACGAGGTCAGGCCCCACATCTGCTGCGCGCCCCCGCCCAGCGCCCCCACCTCATTCGGCAGTACCCGCCTCTTGGTCAGAGCCGAGCCTCGACGGGGGGGTCCGCGGCCGAGCCAGCCCGCGGACAGCGACCCATGCGCAGTGGAGCGGGACCGAGCCAGTCTCGGGGAGCCCACCGACTCGTACCCGTTGGAGCCAGGTCGGTGAGGAGAGGACAGGGAGGGATAAGAGGGGAGCGGGCGGGGGGGCATGATGACTGACACGGACCCTCGACTCCCGTCCGGACAACGGCCCGGCAGGACGAGGGGAGGCAGAGGCAGCCCCCCAGCCAGGGGAAGAGGCCTCACCGCCGCCCCTTCCTTCCTTTGCAGCCCCCGACTGCGGCTGCCTGAGCGCCGACGAGTCCTCGGGCTACGAGAGCGAGAGCGCGGGCGGGGAGCGCGGCGCGGCGGCGGCGCCGGGAGGGACCCGCGGGCGGCAGCGGCGGGCTAGGACCGCCTTCACCTCGGAACAGGTCTGCCGGCTGGAGAAGACCTTCCAGCACCAGAAGTACCTGGGGGCCTCGGAGCGGAGGAAACTGGCAGCTGCCTTGCAGCTCTCGGAGATCCAGGTGGGTCCCGGACAGGGGAAGCGGATCCTTCCCTCCCCGTCGGGCACGGGAAGCCAGGCTCTGAGGTCTGGAAGCGGCCTTCCCTTCTCTGGACAAACGTAGCGGTCTTCAGCAAGGTTTAGCAGAGGCTGTGGGAGGGATAGTGGGATCCCTTGGGGGTTAACGAGTTGACACTTGGGGAACTTGGGGTATCGAGATTCCTTTATTTCTTAATAAGGTAAATTGCTTGTCCTTGATGTACAGCAATCTGTATAGACCTTGCAAAGCTTATATACGGTCTTAAAGGCTCCACGTGATTAATCTAAAATTGCTTAACACGGGCACTCTTCTCTACATCCCCAGATCCTCTGCCCTTGGCTGACTTGATTGAAAGCATCAGTCTGACTCTTATAATTCAAGTGGAGCAAAATGGCAAAGGCAGTGGAGATGATACAGTTGTTTATAGTTCACATGTTATTTTTAAGCAAAGTCGCTGATTTGTCTCCTCCGCCCCCCTCCCCCATTCTTTTTGTTTCCAGATCAAGACCTGGTTTCAGAACCGGAGGATGAAACTGAAGAGGCAGATACAGGACCACCAGCACAGCCTCATGTCTCCTCCCCCGCTCTACAGCTGCCCCCTGGGACCCCCACCAGCCCTGTTTCAGGATGGTCTCCACTACCCCTTTGCTCTGCAGCACCAGAGACTCGTGCCTTTTACCCCGGTGCCTGCTGTGCCGTTTAGCTTCTCCTTTCCCAGCTATGATGCATCGCAGAGCACTTATCGCTTTACGGCAAATGAGCTGCCATACTTCTATCAACATTTTCTTCCTCATCCTTCTTTTCATCCAGTTATTCAGAACAAAACGGACAAGCAATGCCACCCTGCATATGTATTATAGGGGATGTGAGGGGAAGGGGCAGGCAAAGGAGAAAAGTATTGTATGCTGTAATCTATTATCTAGTGCTCAGAATCTCTTTTCAGAAAGAGTATATGTTTATTATTTTAAGTTAAATGTGAAAAGAAATAATTTTATATTTGTACTAATTGATATTAAAATTTATTGGATGTGATGCCACTCTTAGTAAGTTCTTGTTTGATAAGCTTATAAAAATATTGGTAGTCTACTATCTTTATTGAAAAGATAATAGACCGAAATGAAGCTGCTAAAAGGGAACTGGAGGGAGAAAAGTGGTAGCAGAAACTTGCTTTTGCTTTTGCCTTATTTCCCATGGTGTGGGGAAAAGTTCCTAAGTTTGGCCTGAAATGGGCATTTAAGAAACTGGTTTTCATTGCACATCCCCAGTTTTCCATATATATATATATATATATAAAAATATATGAACTAAAATCTGAACAGTTATATGTGCCAACTCTATACAGGTTGCACTTGTGCAGTGTAAACAACCATGGCCACCTGAACTGCAGTTTTGTGCAATGGGGGAGAATGTAGGTGTTTAAAGACATCTTTGACCTTCTTGCATTCATGCTGAGACACTGTCTGTTGAGTTTGTTTGGGGGCCTGGACTTTAACGGTTGCATTGTACTGTGCTTTTAGCTGAGAGCATCCTCCAGGAGGAAGGATAAACTGTTGGTGAGTTTCTCTTTTGGATGTTAATCAATTTGTTGCTTTGCATGCCCAGTCCCATCTTAAACCTGTGTGATGGGTTTGCCCTTGGCTGGGGGCCAAACCACACACCCACTCATGCAATTCGCCCCCCACTCTCCCCCACCCAAGGATAGGGAAGAGAATTAAAGGGGTAAAGGGAAAAAAGAACTCGTAGGTTGAGATAAGAACACTTAATAACTGAACTACAATAATAATATATATTATATAATACTATACACAAATATACAAATGCATGATACACAGTGATACTGCCCCCCACCCAATGACCAAGGTTCAGCCTGTTCCCGGCTAATGATCCCAAAGCAGGGAGAGTCCTGAAACCGCACTCACGGAACAGAGCGAACAGTCTGAGCATCCCAGACTGAGAGCTGACCGTGGGGGGGGAAGGCCTTGGGAGTGTGACCACCTGGAGCGAGATGACCTGGAGCAAAAGAGATCTGGAAACAAAAAGGGCTGATCTTCCAGAGGGTCCTCTCCTATATACTGGGCATGACATGTGTGTTATGGAATAGATTATTGTCCACTCTGGGTCTCAATCCCAAACCTAAAATCAAATCCTGGGCTAGTAACCGGGGCTATGCTCCCTCCCAGCTTCTGTTTGCAGACAGCCAGAGAAGCTGAAAGACCTTGGCAGCTGCATAAACATCACGTTTTATCAGCTTTCTTCTGAGCACAAATCCAAAACACAGCCTCTTGCTAGCTCTTATGAAGGAAGTTAACTCTGTCACAGCTTAACCCAGGACAACCTGAAAGCATCAACTGTGTTAATCACATGTTAATGAAGTCGGTGAGTCTTTAAATAGGAATTAAAGTTCCATACTGAGAGTTTGAACTGTTTAAAGTTTTACAATTATCAAATCAAATACTTTGTAAAAAAATTAAGAGCATAATTGTGTTCGGTTCATAGATGTATCATCTAAATGGAATTTTAGTCTGCAAATTTGGTCTTTGATTCACAACTAAATGCCCATGATAATTGCTTATTTTGAACCTTTTTTTTAGTAAATTGAACACTTTAGAAAAAAACATTTAAAGGGAGTAGCTCAAGTTTTTGCTTTAGCAACTCTGAAATTTGTTGTTTTTTTAGTTCTTCCTGGGATCAGTTTTCATTCCTTTCCTGAAAGAGCTTGGTTAACATTTCTTATTTCTTGAACTTTTAGACTTTAATGCTTGTTTAATTCACCTGGAAGGTCTTCTAAATGCATTAGAAACTAAGTTGACTACTGCAGTGTAGTCTAAATTTCCTCCCCTCCTGCCCACCCTCCAGTCCAGTAAGCCATCAAGAAGCCTACAGGCTTTTCACTTATGAAAGGCTGATTTGGAAGAGGAAAAGGGAATTTTCTCCAATTACACTGTTCCAAGATAGATGCATCCTTAACTCCAAGAGGATCCAGGCTGGCATGTTGGAAGCAAACTTGCTGGTTGCTGGGGGAAGAGAGGTTTTGAATTAAAGGGTGTCTGCTAGTTAACAGTCATACTGCATATTCCCTGCATTGTATAGTCTGTGTTCAAAGTGACTGAGAAATGCACATGCTGTCCCTTCAGCTGCATCTCGGAGCAGTGCTGTCCTGCTGTGGCACTGAGAAGGTGTGTCTCCTCCCCCTCCCCCAGACAGGAAAGTTAGGGGTGCCCAGGGCAGGTTCAGTGATAACCTCTCTATGGCATACTCAGGGATTTTCTTTTGCACCAGAAGTTATAATCAGACAGGAGATGAGACACAGGAGGCAGGAATTTGGATGGAAATATGTCCCCCTCCTTTATCTCAACATCCTTACTTTCTACCAAAGAGTAGTTGCAATTTGTTCTCCTTAGTCCCATATCACAACTGTCAATGGGAAGGGAGAGGCGAGAAGGGAAGGCATGGATCAAGGCTGTTGTAGGCCCTGTTTGTCAACTTTTTTCCTTCTGAGCAATCACTACATAGAAGGAAGGGGTGGTATGTTTCGGGGTTTTGTTTTGGGTTTTTTTGTTTGTTTGTTTTTTCTTCTTCTCTTGACAATTGCAAAGTAGTCTAACAGTTACCCGGCAAGCAGGTTAGGATGGTCAGGGGCAAGGAAGATGTAATCACATCTGCTGCAGTTGCTTTAGGCTGATGCAAGATCTCTCGTTTCTCATTATTCCCTAAACGCTCAGCCTCGCCATTCTCCATAAAGCTTGCTTTGGGATTTTTAGGAACAGCCCTGAGTGTTTCTGATAGCAAGCCTCGCAGAATCCACCAGTTTAAAACTAGAGGCTGTCAAGTTATGGCTGAAACATTAGAAGGAAAAACTGAAACATTTTCGAGTATCCCAGGAGACCTGAACTTGTGAACAACTCCGATGTTTTCACCAGCAGATATAAGTATTTTTGACATTGGCATCAAAATATATGTTTGCGAATTAATTCCTTAGCCTCACCTCTGTTTGAATGCATAAATGGAATTACCTACATCAACAAACAGGGGAGGCCACTTTAGGAACTGGACAGCTTGTTCAGTTTTGTTCATAGGACTGCCACTTTTGGTATAATCTTAATTTCAATGTGTTTGCTGGAGTTTACAAATCTTTCCTTAAAAATCCACACTCAAATAGAACGGCCAAAGTTTTAAACACTTATATATTACATAATTACTATGTAAACTGAAGTGTAGAGTACTCTGCTTTTTGAGTGGAGATCCCCCACATAGGTTGTTTTCTGAAAACAAACCTTTGGATAGGAAAATTTATATAGAATTTTCAATACAGTGTAGTGAACGCTGTAGGAATAAGGGAAGTTTCAAGTCCTCTACTTCCACCCTCAGTATCACTTCTCTAATACAGGCATATTATTTTCTCTTTTGACATAAACCCCAAAATAAGTTAAATAATTACTCTTAAGAGATATTTGGAAGTTCTTATTTAGATTACAAATAATCTGTCATTTTTAACAGGAAGGAAGATATGGCTGAAACATCAGTCTTTTATGGTCATCAGTTAGAGTCACTGCTGGAATTACAGAAGAGTAACAAGATAATCCTGGGCTGGGAGGCAACAGTAAAGCTGGACTTGGCAAAACTGTCTGAAGGGACTGAGCTGGAACAGAAGGTAACAACAAGGCAGGGCTTGGTATAGTCGGGTGAACGGGAACAGCAGAGGTAGAAGAGACATTGACGTCCATCCCATGAGAATAGCTGGAGGCAGCAATATCTGGGTAACAGTGATAGGGTAAAAATAAGCTTGAGAAAAGAGCTTCCACCCTGGCATCTTGAGTCTGACGTTTAAACTTCATACGGCGATTCTGAAACCAGGTTTTTATCTGAGGAAAAAAGAAAAAAAAAGAGGCAAGAACCAATCCATTTGTCTCTTTTCCATATAGTAATACATCTTACGGTCAGACTTACTATTTGAGTAACAGAATATATTGAGTTATAATATTTAGGGCTAATAACATTGATCTGTATTCAGCATAGAGTAATTATCTAGGTGGGAGGAGGAATCAAGCTGTGACAGCTCCATGATGCATGGGAAGCCAGTTACCCAGAGATCAGATTTGGACCAGGACTGTAGCTCCAGATGGTGCAGTGGGATTAAAAGGGCTGGAGAGGGCTGGTTCTGTTCAGAGAGAAATCCTAAAATATGACCAAGTATATACATAATTTTAAGAAAGAATTAGCCTGAAAAATTATATTCCTATGATTGTGCAAGTATTTTTACCTCCAATGAGGTTTCACCTTTTAATTTTGTATTCAGCGTTTTCCATTTCCGTATTCTCTGGTTTAATACGAACCTGCAGCAGCGGACAGCAGAGCTGGGCCAGCCGAAGCAGGGATGTACGTTTGGTTAACCTTGCTCTCTGCTAGAGGGGTGGGGCTGAAAAGCGGCCTGTCTACCGCACCTGCAGGAGCCGTCACTGTCCCTGTCACCCCCCCATCCGGGTGATCGATCATTAGGTGCCTCCCAACGCAAAGGCGGGGGGAGGATGCCTCTTCTCGCCGGCAGCTTTTACGAGGTGTGCGAGGGCTGAGGCCGCGCGGCGCCCGTCGCCCCAATTTCTCAGGGGGGTCCCGTCCGCGCTCACCTGGCTCTGGGAGAGGTTGAGCACGGCGGCCAGCCGCCGCTTCTCGCTGGCGCCGATGTACCGCTGCTCGCGGAAGCTCCGCTCCAGTTCCTGCAGCTGCGCGGCCGAAAACTTGGTGCGGGGCCGTCCGGACACGGCGCCGCCGCCCACCTCCGCTTCGTGCCCGGGGCTGCTGCGGTCCGCGGCCTCCCGGTGCTGGAGCGCGGCTGTGGGGACAGGACGGGGGCGTCAGTGCCGGAGGAACCTTTCCCTCTGCGGCTGTCGTGCCGCGCGGGCGGTGACGTAGGCAGCGACCGCACGTGCGGCTACTGTCCCCCGACGGCCTCACGCGCGGCGGCCGTTAGCCTAACGGCCTCCACCAACGGTCCCGCCGCGCGATCCGCCCACGAGGAGAGGCGGCACTCACCCAGGGCCGCCGGGCTCTTCTGGCCGCTGGCGTCTCTGGGCGGCGAGCGGGGCCGGAGGGCTGCGGCGCTGGGCCGGGCTCTGCCGCGGCTGCTCTGGGCCAGCCACTCCACCGAGAAGGGCCCCTTCTCCATCCCTGCCGGCACTCCCCGCTCACGGAAGCCGCCTCGGCTTTGGGGGCAAACATTTAAAGCGCCTTCCGCGACGTGGTTTGAAAAGGCCGCAAAGCGTCAGATGAGGCCGAGAACAAAGGACCCCATTGAGAGACTCTTTAATCTCCCCTTTCGGGTGATTGTTAGATCCGCCTAATCTCTGGACGCGGTAGTTAGCAGAACTCAAGGCTACCTAACCTGGCGCCAAGTTCAGCTCTGAGTCGTCTCTTGACCACGTAGCTGATGATAGTTGCGTGATGGCCTCCGCTTTTTATGCTGCCCAAGCTGTTCTCGGGTCTTGAACCACGCCGTGATTTTCAATCTTTTATCTCCTGATATGAAGGATGAGGACTCAGAAGGGACTGGCAACAAAGGAGGACACAGAGAGACCTCTTTTGTCAGAGCTAAACCCAAATTTGGAGCCCCTCTATCCTGTTCAAAGCAAGGTTTGGAAGGATCCTATTGCCTTTCTGTCAGGACAGGAGGCTGACTCGAGGTAGGAACAAGTAAGTAGTCGTCAAGCTCACAAAGTAAAAATTATGCAGAAGCACTGATACTAGCATCTTCTCAACATGCCTATGAGTAACACACTGCTTTTTGTCAAGTCGAGGTAGGTAGATGTTGTTTGAACTAAGAGTTAGTTGGAAATGCAAGGTTAAATATTTTTCGTTGCTGTTCATGAGGCAGAGTGCTGCAATTATGACTCTCAGCTTCCTCTGAAATGTGAGGTACAGTTGTTAACTTCAGTTTATGTAGTATGAGATTTAAAGGAGTCTTTAGGAAGAGAAGTCTTGAAACTAGATCACAGTGGCATTAGCATGGCAATTTGTTAGGTCCTTTGTAGAAAGCAGGGTGGGAAGTTTTGAATTATTTTAGAATCGGGTAGTAGAATGAGTTAATTCTTGTGATTAAGGAGATTAAGCAATGAGTGGTTATGTTTCAGGATATTGGACAGGATGAGAGACACTGAGAAAATGACCGGTTAGCTTGAATATATTTATATCTTAAGACAGTGTCTCCTTTCCCAGCACCCCAAGAAAGAAATGTGTGCATTTCAAAGTAAACAATTCTGATGTTCTTATAAAGCTGATCAAGGAAGAGGACCATAAACTCTGTTCAGAGGCAATCTGTTCAGGGATGTTTCAGATAAGGGTGAGAGAAGAACGACTGAAGTGGGCCTGGGATGGCACAAGTCCTTATCCTCTGTAATCACAGGCTAACCCATTTACACGTTGTTTCAGTAAACAGTCACTACTGGTTGAGTTTATACAGCCAGAGATAATGAACTAGCTTTCACCCAGAGCTGAACACGTTTAACACAACATGTTAATTCTTAGACTTCAAAGAACTTCATGTCACCTTTTAAGAATGGTGATATATTTGTAGTGAGAAGGCAAAAGTCAGATAATGCTACCCTTCTAGCTCTTTTTTTTCTGTATTTTCTCAGATAGGAATATTATTTTCTCCCATAAAATGTAATGGGATTTACATGCTCTTTTGTTAAGTGTGCCAAAGCACGGCGTAAGTAAGAAAATTTTAGATGCTGACTTTCAATATTCTTCATACATCTGCAGTTAAAAAAATTATTTTGTTCTCCTTGTAATTGTGAGCAAAATTCTCTTGACTGTCTGGGCAGTCTCTTTTTCTTTTTTTATCAGTAGGAAATTTCTAGGAGGTACATACACTGTGAAGTAAAGAAATGACTTTGCATACCTGACACATGTTTTACTGAAAAGCCTATCTGAATCCACTAAAAGGGATGGAAGTTGCATTGTCTTCATGTAAACTTCTAATTCCACCCACAGCGATCTACAGCTCTTAAAAACAATTAGGATGCAAGTTACAAGTTACAGCTTTCCTTCTTAACAAAAAAAATCTAACCCCCCCAAGAAATAAAACAAAACAACCCACAGAGAACTCTGTAGTTTATTTTTCTGCATTTACCAGATCAATCAGTCTAAAAAAAAAAAAAAAAAAGACAGGAAGGAGACTTTGTCTGCTTTGACAACAATCAAGGGGTCTAGTCTTGAACGTTATGGAAAAATTACTGGGACATAATTCAGTGTTCAGAATGTTTTTTTCTGAGATGGACCATTACATACTTTTAGTTCGGTTGGTTCCTAGTCCTACAAACAAATTTAGTCCCAGAAAGGATAAAGTTCGGTCTGTAAAAATTATAAGGTTGTAGACAATTTCTGAAGTGGTTCACTGAAATATATCTCGTGTTACAGCTAACATCTAGTCAGAAGGATCAGTAAAACATGATTCCTTTATTATATTATTGTTTCCAGTTGTTAGTTATTGTGCTTATTTTAATAAATGAACAAATGTTTTTAAGCAACAAAAAGATTGCCACTATGATGTCAGTCTTTGCATTTTAGTTTTAATGAAGTTTGTGGGTTTGTGTTATGTTTTGTAAATCCTTAAGTCACTGGTCGTGTCATTATCTGGCTCAATTGGAATAATAGATTTTATAGCTTTTAGGAGAAAAACCTTAATTTCAAAAGATGCAGAACGCTAATGCAATATTTTTGTAGTAGAGCAGTCTTTCAGACTCATGCTATGGTTAGGCTGATGAGACTTCCTACTTTTTTCATGGGACTGAATCACTTGAGATAGTTTTTCTAGAATTTCTCTTTACATCCTCTGAAGTAGTTTGGCTTTGAAATTGTACTCAGGAGGCTAGGAGTAAGGATTTCTGTATTGCCTAGCTCTTTTTGAAAATCAGTGATCTTTTTGAGGGGTGGTGGTGGGGAATCCCCTTTGCTTTATCTGCTGGTGATAAAAACTGTCATAGATTTGTGTAAGAATTGCTCTGAGAATTTTTGCTTCTGAGAATATTTTTAAAATTAATGCAATAATTTTAGAAATGATAATAGTAGTTTTAATTTATAGTTGTAAACAACACAGTTAAACATAGCATTAAAGACTTTTGTTGCTTCTTGAATAAAATAAAATGTATTGCCAACATTTTTTTTTGTGTTGGTACAAATGTTAGTAGGAACCCATGCACAGACATAAAATGAAAGTGGCTCTGATGGCTGCCCATGTTTTAAATGCAGGCTCATTTACTGTAAATAGAAGTAGATGACATAACGGCTAATCTTTCATGCGTTGGCATGTGACTGTACTATAAAAGATGTGAATGTGTAGTGTTCTCCTATGTTAGAAACCCAATATGCATTTTCTGGTTTTGTTTGTTTATTTTTTTAACTATTATTTAACATAACATTTTCTGTAAGATCTCTCTGTCATGTTTATTTTAGCTGATATTTAAACTTCAGTGGTTTGTTTTTTTGGGTCCTGATTCATAGCAAACTTTGTTTTTGCCAGACCATTCAACCCTGCAATGTTAAAACGAATCAGGGAGCTCAGTAAAACTACAAGAGGGAGTGTCAGTGGCTGCGAAAGTAATAAACACAGGAAAATATATGCTTGAAGTGAATTGCATTGTTTTTAAATGCTAATGTTTATGCCTTGAGTGTTATTGTGATGATTTACCTAAGATACAGAACAGTGGCTTGAGGCAAAGCCCCACTCAAAAGACTTTGATGGAGTGATTGTAATGCCGTAAGCGACCATCACATGAGAGCAATTACAATTTAAAGGGTAATTGCTGCGTGTCTTGGTTTAGCAATTAACAGCTGGCAGGCCCTGTGATGAAACATTTATCCTGTCTTCCATTGATTGTTATGACTTTCTATGAGTACATAGACTACAGAAAACGTAGTGACCAAAACTTTGAGTGTAAATAGTAAGCTGGAGAACTGTAGTGGAGTGTAACAGACTCATGTTTTACTGCTGCCTATTTAGTGAAAATCTTTCTTGATCGAGATCTCAATGGTATCACTTATAGCCATGTTTTCTTTTGTCTATATAAGTATCTTGTTGCAATAGCTTTGCAGGCTGTATCCTAGTAATTAATATGTTTTTAGTCAATGCATCAGTTGAGAGGATTACTTCCTACAAAGCACCAATTATTCTTGTGGTGTTGGTTTAATTATGGAAAATACTAATGCACAGAAGCTGTGCATGGATTTGTCAGTGTGCTAGCAGTAAAAGTATCTAAGCAACGAAAAACACTGGAGACAGGTTAATTTAATAATTTGAATCATTCTAAGTGTATTAATCAGACAAAAATGTTAAGTACCACATTCTTTTCTACCTCATACAAAGGACACACCTAGCTAAATGAAATGTGTTGAGTAAGACCAACACCTCTCCGTTGTTGAAGGGAGTTGTTTGTTCTACTCTTCCTTCTCCCTCCCTTCTTCTGGGCATCCTTTTCCCCCCACATGCTCTGAGTTTAGGTGACCATCTGATCTATCAGAGAGTCCATTTAGGTTTCTGAGCTAGCAGGGAACAAACGGGAAGAAAAGTAAATGGCTTTTTAGCAGCTAGGAGAGCTCAACCTACTCACTGACAAGTTGTATGAGCTCTGTAACTTGCACAGGGGAATGCTTGGAGTGTGGAAGAAGTAGGATGATTGCTTTCAGTAGTGAGTAGTTTTGGTGCTTTATAGAAGTAAATGCCAGTGTCTTTACAGTCGATGGATCAATATAATTACTCACTTTCTCCAGATAGAGAGACTAAGGTAAGAACTGTAAGCACTTTGGTCACAAAGTTAAATTGCAGTAGAAATTCAAGTAAAATAGTTTTAAAATAAAACAAGCACACACAAATCACCTTGATATATGTTAAATATCTTATGTTCATGTTCTCATGGAAGGGTTCTGACACTGAGCAATAAAATTGAGATGTAATTCAATGTTAATAATTATAAAGTGTTTCCTAAAGGGAGAAAAAAAACCTATTTAGACATTCCTCCTTCATTAACTATTAGCATTTGGTTTGACAATCAAGCTAAGCTCATATAACTGCCAGTGATCAGTGAAAGACGGTCCTTCCTATCTCACTCCAGCAGCCTCCTGAGCACTACAATCGTTGTTCACCTTACACTATGTTGTGCCAGTTCATGATACAAAGCTGGCAAAAAGCTGATACTTTAGGGAGTATAGAGGCAGGGAAGGCAGATTTCTTCCACTTTTAATGGCAGATAACCATTGAGTCGACTGCCCTCTGCCATAGCACATCTTAGAAGTTTTGTGAATCGCTTAGGGCAATTCTCTGAAACATCACCTCCACATTTAGCTGTGGTCAGAAAAGCAAATAAAAGTATTATGGATTATTTAGGAAAAGAGAACTTAAAAAATAGAGTATATACAATATTTTTGTGTGTCGCATAAATAGATTAGCTTGACCCTGTAGTACGTCATCAGCTCCTTGCTCCAGTACTTTGTCGAATTGAATGTTGCTTGCTTGCGGTGGTAAAAAGCCTCTTATGATGGTGTTGATTAAGTCACCTAGTGGCGCTTTACAGTACTCAAAGCAGAATCTGCTAATGGGCTAAAAGCATACGCTTCTTTTTGTTAAGTACTGTACATTTTTGATTCAGCAATAGTCAAGTAACAGCTTCATGTTAATAGTGCATTGTGATCCAATGAAGGGGCAGTGTATTATTGCTTTCAGGCTCCCTCTGACAGTGGGTAATGCTTTTCTTCCTTAAAGAGTGTCATATGGTAACAGAAAAAAAAATTATTTCAATGCAAAACAATACTTATTTAGAATTCAAATTCAAATAGTGCTTAACCTTAATTTAACCCTCTTGACACATTATAAGGCACAAAAAATAAGAAAAAATGCAAGGATATTTGTTTAAAAAACTTGACCATCTCACAGGAAATCTGCCCCTGACAGAAGAAATAAGTTGTTTGATGTTATTAAACATTTCTCTTTCTGCTTTCTCTTCTTCATTTGATCTCCATCTTTCTATATCTACAGCTGATAAGGCTTTGATCCTGTGGAATGGAGGGGGAGTCATATGGGTAAGAAAAAAAAGTAATGATTTATAGGACCAAGAGGATTTAATTCAGACTGCATTGTAAAGCATGTTTTGTGAAGTAGAATTAAGATTGTATGAGTAATTCCAGTACATTTTAACTTTCCAACTCCTAGTAGATTGCTTAATCTTTACAAAGTTTTAATTTTCTTTAAAAAAAGTCCGTAATGTGGATGTGTATCAAAGCTCAGTATCAAAAATGGTATAAGATACATTTTGCTGAGAGCAATAAGCATTGTAAACCTAAGTTCTGAAGGGGGTTGTGTTATAGAAACAGATGCCTTGCAGAAACAGAAGAGAACAGAGAAAAACCGAAGGCCAAAAACCAAAAGGCTTTCCTCCCAGCAGTAGCTCTTGTGTCCCCAAATGCTTCATAAACATCTGTCCTTCATCTCGGCTTTTGTAAACCAGCCTCTTGATCTGGCACGTCGTTCTCTCTGTCTCAGTCTAGCTGCTTCCTTCTTGCCGTGTTTACTGGGAAGTGTCAGCAGGGGGAGCGCCGAGAACGCGGAACAGGCTGGTTCTGGCTGGGGCGCAGCCGTGGCCCTTTGCAGCCGGGAGCTGGAGCCTGCCACAGCAGAAGGAAAGCTTTTGGAGAATGCTGGATCTCAACAGGTCGAGTCTGGAGTCTGTGTGAAATCTAATTGGTTTGACCTTTTTTTTTTTTTTTTTTTTTTTTTTTTTTTTTTTTTCTTCCTGGGGTGGGACGAGCAGAATATGTATACCTAGGACTTGTTAAAAGTTGGAACAATTTTGGAAACAACAGATACACACTTACTTACTATTTCCATGCTGTGTGTCTAGTCCAAGTATTGAAAGTTGGAAGAATTACAGCTCAGTAATTAAATTGCTGTAGCATTTGTTTGATACAGTAAAAAACCTCAAAAAAAACCCAGAATAGTACCAAACTGAACTATTTTAGGTTGGGTATTGAGTCTTGGCATCTTAAAAAAAAGTTTTATGTAGATGCTAGAACATGAATTTGAAGACTTAGGTTTAGTTTCAGTTAAAATTAATCTAAATGTTTATGGTATAGTATGTTGCTGGTAACTGTGTTGTTTTTTTTTTTTCAAGTTTCCCACTGTCGCTTATGCCAGTGCTGACAGGTAGTGTTACAGATGAATTAAATTTACACATGTTGGTGAGTTTTTGAAAAACGCAGAGATAAACACGTTTCCCTCTAGAAAAATCATGGCTCTTTTTTTCTAGGGCTTATCTATCGTGCATATCTGTGTTACAGAAAGTGATTACAGAATAAATGCAAACACTCTTTCTTTCTTCAAACTGTGTTTCCAAAGATGTTCTTAAATGTCCTTCCAATTTAAGCAACTTCTGCTTTTCTTCCTTTGTTATATTGATGCAGCTGGTTTTGCAGGTAGAAAACAAACCAAGTCAGAGAACTAATTCCCCTGGTGGGGGGAAGTGGAGTTTTTTGGCTGCAGATTCTCTGGTCTAGTTTAAAGCTCGGATACAGTGAAGCAAAAGTAGGAACAGTGAGCCAAAGGAACTGCAAGATACTGGTCATGTAATGCACATTGTTACCAAATATGAGGGCACAATTTCTGAAAAAAGACATTGTTCCCTGTGTCTTGTAAGACTATTGTATGCAGTGATAATGAAAATTTTTGCAGTGAAGTTAATTTAGCCTAACTTCTGAGAGGGCTTTTGGATTGTTTTTTATATATTAAAATGCTTCAGATGTAATTGAAACCCACAATGTTTGTCAGTATCTCCCAATATGTAAACTAAAGAAGAGGTGATTTAAGAAAAAAAAATATTTCCAAGTGGCAAAATACACTAAACAGCTGAAGGTAAGCTTTTCCCTGCCAGCTCAAAACTTTACAGGATTATGTTAGAGTTATCTGTCAGATCCCAGAGACTTGTTTTGAAGTGGTGTTATCAGCACTACTGAATTTCTTTTGCAGCATTTCTTCTTCAGAAAATCTAGTTTCTGCTTCCAGTTGATCTGTTTGAACTATTTGTGGTCCTTAGAGAACTGTTCCACAACTGACCTTACCTAATAGTTTACAGTGCTGTTGCACTTACAGCTGCTGATTACACGTCCTGCTCCTTAACTTTTGCTAGGACTGATACTTTTTAGATTCCTCTGTTAGAAGAGCTCTGATTCATGTGTAAACCACTATAATAACAGAAAACTGTGGGGTTTGGTGGTTTGGTGTTTTTTTTTTTTTTTTTAACTCTTTCATTACAAAGTTAAAATCACATATGGAAGGGTTTGAAAACTGCCGCAGGCAGTGCAAATTCAGGCTGTAGGGGCAGAAAGATGGGGATTAAGAAGCCACCCCTTCTGTCTTTTTCACTGCTTTTTAGTTGTCAGTGATTATAGAATGCGACACCAAAACAAATAAGAAATTTTAGTTGTCCAGAAATCTTTAAAAGTATAGGCTTTGTAGCTTAGATTAAGCTAATTTATTTCCTGCTTCTGCTAGTGCTGTGCACTTTATTTGGGACAGTGGATTACTTTAATAATATTCACTGCATTAATATACAATAAATATATTTTTCTTGGTATAGGGTTTTGATTTTTGTTTGTTTTTTGGTAAATTTATTTGTTCTTGGAGGTGCCGTAGAGCATTTAGGAAAAAAACAGAAATATTCAGGAATCACCTGAATTATTCTTCCATGTGTGTTTACGAGATGTTCCTACAGATAGCATGCTATATAGAATAGCTCTGTAACAACTGCAATGTTAGCATTTCTTAATATTGCATATTTAGTACAGATGAAATAGTCTTCTGAGGAATATTTTGAGGTTGTTCTGCATTATGAAATATAATCTTTTCAATTTGAAAAATTATACAAGAAGCTTGAAATGAAACTAATATTTAGGTGATTTATGATTTTACCTCTGTAGCTTTCTGTGTTGTGTTTGATTTCCTGATTTTGTCACATATTTATTGCCAGTTTAAAACTGGATGGCTTCTGTGGTTTTTTTTGTAAGTAGAAGTGATAAACAGCATATAGTCTTGTATGTACAGCAGTATACATCTTCTCTTTTGGCTATGGAAATCTATGTGGGGAGACAAATGGACAATGCAGCTAAAATTAGAAGATAACTGCATGTTTCAGATAAATGCCCTTTCACATGGCTGTTGCTTTGCTGAAACTGTAAATGGGTAATATAGAATTCCTGTATAACTTTCCTGCTCTGAAGGACAGTATGTGTAACCAGAATTTCTAGATAATATATCTGTACTTAGTGATTTCTCCTGATATCTGGGATGTGCACGTTTACATTGTTTACTGAGCTGATAAATTTTATAATTTTTGTTTTTATAATTTTATTCCTATTTATAAAAAGTTTAAAATTCTAAATTGTTCCCAGCTGTAAAGTCATTTGCTTGTACATCTGACTTCAGAATTGAGACCTCCAGTATTCTAAATTAGCTTGAAGTGTCATGTATAAGTACAAGCTGATACTATCAATCTGTGCATAAATTATATACCAATTATGTAGTTCAAAATTGGTACAACATATAAACTTGAAACAGATCTTGGCTCAGCTGGGATACAATGGCAAAAAATTTCCAAAGGGAAAACCTTCCATTATCTTTTGCAGAATACAGAGGAGCAATTGTACAGCATGTGGAGCCTGACATGATTACACTCCAGTCACTGTAATGCAAAATAGGGATCTTTGTTGTAATGCAACCAGAGCTTGTTTTTTAGTAATTTTTGTTTTCTTGTAGAACGACAAGGTTCTACTCATGTTTCTGCTGATAGAAAGGAAAAGATCCTGTCTCCGGGGAGAAAAATTGGTCATGAAGTTACTTTAAAACCCTAAGCTAGTGAATTTTATTTGATGTCTTCCTGTGTTCAAGGTAGATTTGCAATCCTTTAGAACAATAATCAAAAGTCCTTTCTAACTTGGTGCTTCCCTTTTTGTGAAACTGGTGTAGAGCTAGTGTTGATCACTGACTTGGTTCATACCTGACTTAACTTCTATTTTTTTTCAGTAGCAGTCACTTTGTACTTTTATCTGCAGATACAGGTAAGTTCACACTTTCCCCTCTGGAGAGGGGAAAGTTGGGCTCCTCCTTGGGAGCCCAACTTAAGTGCTTCTATATGAATGCACGTAGTATGGGGAATAAACAAGAGGAGCTGGAGATGTGTGCACGCCTGCGGGGTTGTGATCTTATTGGCATTACGGAGACATGGTGGGATGGATCGTACGACTGGAGTGTTGGAATGCAGGGATACAGGCTCTTTAGGAAGGACAGGCAGGGGAGACGAGGAGGGGGTGTTGCCCTCTATGTCCAAGACCAGCTGGAGTGCATGGAGCTCCACCTGGGGTCAGATGAGGAGCCAACAGGGAGCTTGTGGGTCATGATTAAAGGGAGGGCTGGGACAGGGGACATTGCAGTGGGGGTCTGCTACAGGCCGCCTGACCAGGGAGAGCAAGTGGATGAGGCCCTCTACAGACAGATGGGAGCAGCCTCACACTCACAAGCCCTGGTCCTCATGGGGGATTTCAACCATCCTGATATCTGTTGGAAGAACAACACAGCACAGCATAGGCAGGCCAGGAAGTTCCTGGAATGTGTCGATGACAACTTCCTTCTCCAAGTGATAGAGGAGCCAACCAGGAGAGGGGCTATGCTGGACCTTGTTCTCACCAATAAGGAGGGACTGGTGGGGAATGTGGAACTCAAGGGCAGCCTGGGATGCAGTGACCATGAGATGGTGGAGTTCAAGATCCTCAGGGCAGTGAGGAGGGCTCACAGCAAACTCACCACCCTGGGCTTCAGGAGAGTGGACTTTGGCCTCTTCAGGGACCTGCCTGCTTGGAAGAGTCCCATGGGATAAAGCCCTGGAGGGAAGAGGGGCCCAAGAAAGCTGGCTAATATTCAAGAATCACTTCCATCAGGATCAGAGGCGATGCATCCCAACAAAGAGGAAGGCAGGCAAAAATGCCAGGAGGCCTGCATGGATGAACAAGGAAGTCCTGAGCAAACTCAAACAAAAAAAGAAAACCTATAGAGGGTGGAAGCAAGGACAGGTAGCCTGGAGACAATACAGAAACACTGTCTGTGAAGCCAGAGATCAGGTTAGGAAAGCTAAAGCCCAAACAGAATCAAATATGACCAAGGATGTTAAGGGTAACAGGAAGAACTTCTATAGGTATGTCAATGATAAAAGGAGGACTAGGGAAAATGTGGGAAAGGGGGAGACCTAGTGACCCAGGATGTAGAGAAGGCTGAGGTACTAAGCAAGTTCTTTACCTCAGTCTTCACTGGCAAGAGCTCAAGCCACACTGCCCAAGTTGCAGAAAGCAAAGGCAGTGACTGGGAAAAGGAAGAACTGCCAGCTGTAGGAGATCAGGTTCGAGACCATTTAAAGAACCTGAAGGTGCACAAGTCCATGGGACCTGATGAGATACATCCACGGGTCCTGAAGGAACTGGCAGATGAAGTTGCCAAACCACTATCCATCATATTCGAGAAGTCGTGGCACTCTGGTGAAGTTCCCGCAGACTGGAAAAGGGGAAACATAACCCCCATTTTTAAAAAAGGAAATAAAGAAGACCTGGGAAACTACAGGCC